>JAVCKS010029559.1:1345-12511 GCA_032273685.1 Pteraster tesselatus | reverse complement strand
GTCCCTGATCATGAGGGCAGCAGAACGGTACCCGAATGGTCCCAGGGGTTGCAGGAATACTTGACCTAGAGCTAGGGTGAGGTATGGGGTGAGGTACGGGGTGAGGTATGGGGTGAGGTATAGGGCGAGGCGTGGAGGGAGTGTCAGAGCACTAGTTTTTCTGGGAATAATACCAGAGGGGTGATTTGCGGTCACAAAAGCAATATAAACACGGCTAGGAATGTAAGCGTAATATAAGGTACACAAGGAACAGCATTTTGCACGAATGTCTGTCAATTAGGACAGCACACAGTGGCTCAACTTTGGACAGCAAAGCAGATGTTCCACGGGGTTCCTGAAAGATTTTAGCCTGTATCTGAACTGTTCAAAAACATATGGTGGGAAATCGTACATGTTTGGTGAGTTGGAAAACATGTACCCTATAGCCACACGGTGGCCACCTGTTCCAGATTTAGGTGAGTTCTACAAAATGGCAACGTTTTTAAACATCCTGCACTATCAGAAGATATATAATGCAGAATTTCAACCAACAAATTCAATGTATACATATCTTTAGGCTATTGGATTACCGTGCTAAACTAAAGGGCTTTACGATATCATGTTTTAGTAAAATAAGCCGCGGCCTTCTTTAAACATAGCCGCTGCTTCCAGCACACTAAAGTTCGCCCTCTGGTGACTCTCAATGTAACTTTTTATGAACCGCAGAAATTTCTTGGCCTTAATTTTACAAAACTATTATATAGGTACCCGCTTGAAGTTGTCAATTTCTAAAACTTGTAAGCTTATGTGGAAATATTGGGTCATTTTCCCCCCTGTGTTGTCTAGACAGTATACACCCAAACTTCACAGGGGTCTTCAAACTCACGCGGTGCCAAAAGTTAAGTCACAGGTTGCTCGTGGGTCTACCTGCCCTGCCAAACTATAGAATATAACACCATTCAAATAAAGTGACACTACCTTCCAAACTGTACAAAATGTTGTGTATTTACGATCGAAAGTTGGCAACCTGTTGTGGCTTGGCTGATACCTCGGGAGGTTTTTGTAACGGGATATTTGCGGGAGGGTTGCGCCGCACCCGGTGGTTGACAATGAAATGTTGAGGTCAATGGACGTTTGACCCCTTAACACCACGAAAATGGACGGCGTCGGTCACATGCAACAGAGCATCGGTGCTAGTTACGCCACTGCGTTCTAGCGATCGACCATGGAGGTATAGCTCGATTTCGATCCGTGAAACTACGTAGTGAAAAAATGGACACTTGTGATTGTACTGTCGCAACTGGTTTAACTGGTATCGTGTCTGGAACCTGTAACGGTGGAACGGACCTACCATAATGTTTTCCATATTTACCTTTAAACTACATGCGAAACAAATCAACATCAGGTGGTTGTGCCTAGCAGTAGTTGTATCATAATCCCGAGGCAAACTGACGTAAGTCAGTTGTAGGGCGGTTGCAGTGTGCTTCTAATAATAACGATTATAGGTATTTAGACGTCATCCGCTGTGCGTGCGTCGCGTAATAAGTCAATAATAAAATTAATATGTATCAGGCCCGTACGCAGGATTTCTCAAGGGGGGTTCGAGATTAGTAGTATAATAATTATACAGTATTTATAGAATTAAATGCGAGCGAACGGGCCCGAGTCGGCCATTAAGCGTGGGGTCTGGGGCCCGCTGAAGGGTTCTATGTGATTGGTGGTGCATTCTAAGCCTCTCCTCAGTGGTCTCAAAATTCGTTGTCATTCAGGGTCTCTCATAATTATTTTGTCAGTACACCATTCATTTCCAATTATACGTTTTAATGCAGCATACACGTATAAACTGAAGTATCACTTCAGATGATAGATTTCTATAATTTAATGTACTATCACTAGAACTTACGTTTTGTCACTTTGTCACAATTGTATTCACACATGGGATGACCAAAAGAACATGATTATATTAAAATTACACATGATGTATGGGAGTTGAACCGGCGCGCGCTATTATTACGATAGCTGACATACAAATTATTGTGGTCTTTATAATTCATTCATTTGCATACCAACCATTATTAGTGGGTCGTCTCAACAGTTACGCTCTTGTCACATTGGACAAACTAGTATTTGGATACCGTAAATTCTTAAGTTTATTGGCCTATTATAAGGCCAATCAGTTATATAATTAATTTACTGTGGCAGCGAACCATCTGACATCTCACTAAAGGGGGTTCGATCCCAACGACCCCCCCCCCCCCTCTTCCTCCTGCGTACGGGCCTGTACGCAATATTTAAATATTGGCCTAAACAGATTTTTATTCCAATACAAACAAAGACAATTTTAAATACAATCCGCACCAGCCAAAAGGGGCACTTCTTTTACTCTGAAAAGGACTATACTTGACAAAACACGCGAAAATCCGTTACTGTTAAATGTCATGTAGTCAAATCACTTTTCCACGTGTGACACATCGCTTGACTTGGCGATGCGGAAGGCTTAATAATCGGGTTAAGTGACCATCGAAGAATTTCCACCACTGTCAACTTAATTACAGCTCATTGTCGAATACCCCGCAACTCAGTTATTTAGTGATTACTACTAGTGTGGTACCCTTGTTATTAATATAATTGTAAAGTGAAGTCTGGGTACAAGGATATTTTTAGTAAAGGGACGCGGTTGCACATGCAGTAGCCTATTTTGCAATTAGTCCCAACTTACCACGGCGACGTTGTCAGAAAATGTAGGCCAGAAACGCGGATCCGAGTCTGTGCGGGTACGTTGACAGCCGCGGTAAGTTTTGACAATGCGCTGATAAAAGTTCAGGCACCTCTGTGTCACGGTAATAAAATTTGGCAACTTGCGCACGTGATTTTCGTCGTGTTACCCCGGCACGTGCGCATATGGGACATATAAAGTGCAAGCGTTTTGTTGCCAAACGTGCGGCCTTTAGAATCAGGGCGCCACAAGCGCTATAATTCTCGAGAAGGCAATACATCATCACGTACCGTATGTTACTTGCATAGGTTAATTACTTCCGGTCGGGCTGTGGTCGGGGTCAATCGTAGCGCCCTCATTTTAAGTCACCGATAATTTACGTTCGACCAAAGTTAAATGCATGGCCGCGTGATGATATCCAGGGATTTAAATGATTGTGAACATCGATTACCTATACAAAGCCTAGATATGAATGAAGCCATCAACTAGCGTGATATCTGGCCTCAAGTCTTACTTGTCTGCTTAACCCTCGCAAACCTCCGATTTGCCGCGGTTCACTGGTTTTGTACATACATGTACATGTATTTTACGATACACTCAGCACCATTCGTATAGAAAAAGAAATACAGTAGATGGTTAGCTGACTGCAAAGAATGATTTTATGGCCCAATTTAGTCTGAAAATACAAAATTAAACAGCAAACGTAGCGAGAGTATACTAAGCTCAAGAAGACATCAACACTAAACAGAAAAAAAAGGTTTAATATAGGTTTTAATCAAACGATAAAAAAAGCACGCAGGTTGTACATAAACAGAAATTTATACATTTATAACAAGATGTAATTTATAAACCTATAATTACGGCGACTTCACCGAATGGGGCGGGTTTTCTACAGCCTCAAATATTTACACTTTTAATCGATGCTCGTTAATTTAAATTCTGTGCATATACATTTACTTCTCCATTTCATAGAGTCGTGTAGGAACAGGATGGGAAGGAAAGGGGAAAAAAAGGGGTCAGCAGTAGGCCTACTACTGTGATTCATCGTGTTGTAGTGGTGTACTTTGTAACGGCCTTTGTACCCTCGCTTACGGCGTGCTTGGCGAGCTCACCGGGAAGAAGTAGGCGAACAGAGGTCTGGACTTCGCGGCTCGTGATGGTGGACTTCTTGTTGTACTGGGCGAGTCGCGATGCCTCCCCGGCGATTCTCTCGAAGACATCGTTGACAAAGCTGTTCATTATGCTGATGGCACGGCTGGAGATTCCAGTGTCTGGATGAACCTGGTAATTCAGCCAGTTAGCGGGAACATATATTTTAGGATTCGCATACACAAGAAATACCGATAATCTGCTAACCTTCCCCCCAACAAGTTGTCTCATCGTCAAAACGCAAACTCCGTTTGTGGAACTTTAGAAAATAATGCAACTTTGAAGACAAAGCCAAACCTTCTGCTTCATTTTAAACTGTGTGAACGGGGATCGAGTTGACCGACTCATTAGGTCGAATTGTTAATCTGCAACTACATTTGTGAAGTTCTGCCAGAACGGAGGTTTCTCGTTCAATTTGGGAATCAGCTTTAAAATGAGAGAGTCATAATTACGGACTTGATACAGCGGGACAATTTCGGTGATATTTCAAGACGGACCTCTTTCAGAATTTGCAACAACAATGATTTTTTTGCTAATAAAACTCGATACATTTCAGGACGATATAGATCCAAAACCAAAAATACAGCACATTGCATGTTGCGACTACATCCGAGTTTATCAGCCACCCCCTTCTTGTAAAAGCAGTAGCGTAACAGTTTAAAAATTCTTAGCATACCTGTTTAAGCACTTTATAGATATAAATATTGTAAGTTTCCTTTCGCTTCTTCCTGCGCACTTTTTTTTCTCCGCCAATAGACGACGGCGGCGCTTTGACCTTGCTCGACTTCTTCTCGTTGGCGCCACCAGCACGGCTGTTCTTCATGATGAATCTGAAAAGGAGGAAATGGTCGTCAGCTTTACACATTCAAAATAAAATTAAAGTTGAAGGGAACCCTGCAAACCAGAGGAGGTGTTCAACCAACGTTCAGTTGTCCAACTCTATACGTATACGCCTAACATCATTCGCAGGACAAGTTCATACATGCAGCGTACTCCAACTCACATGATTACGTAGGTCCCTGATCGAAGCAAAGAGCATTAACGACGTTCACGAGGAAATGCTGAAGCACAGAATGACTTCTCTCGCCATCGAACACTGATATTTGTATCATTTTGTGCCGCTTAACTCCGCCCATAAAAATTCCACACCTGTGATTATATAAGATATACGCGTTTGGGGCAAACAATGCTCTTTGTTTGGATACTATCTCAATAGGTCAAACTTAAGGTATACGCGCGTAATATGTTATGTAATCAACAAATCACACAAAAAGTATACGGCGTATGTGTTCACATTGTGTACAAGCATCGTGCGATTCTTCGTACGGGCCCTCGGGGGCAGGCCGGGGCAAAGCCGTACAGAGGCTGCGCGGAGATTGTACGATCGTGCAATTTCAGTGCAGTTGCCGTGCAGTCTCCACAGCCTCAGCACGTAAATCGTACGGAGCCCGTGCGGCTTCCGTGCCGAGGCTGCACGGCCAAGGTGCGGGCCGCTGTGGGGTTGCCGCGGGATGACTGCTCAATATCCGTGCGATTTCACGGGTAACGCACGTGCAGCGAGCGGCTACCTTGTGAGGGCCGTGCGATTGTCCCAAGAGCCTACAATCTCCGTACGATTTTTTGGGGCCCCAATGTCCACTAAATCTTGCACGATCAGCGTGCGGCCTCCGCGCGATGATTGTGCAATGCCACCTACGACATGTCTACGGGCTTACGATTTTTTCAAATTTGTATAACTTCTCGCTAAACGAAATCGTAGAGGCCGCGGCGCCCGTAAATCCGTACAAAAATCTTCCCGGAAAGGGGCATACGGGCAGGATGCGGGCTCCGTAGACCTAGCGCAGGCCAAAATTTGTGAATTAGGCATAAGTCATGTTCACGAGTGCGCTTTATCAAAGTTCACTAAAACAAAAGACCATCGAAAACAAATATTTTCAGGGCGCATATACCAATATGCTTCAAAATCGCCCAATACACAACAATGTGTACACTTTATTATTTTTTTAGCTTTCATAAACCAACAATAAATACGTAGATGCTTTAACTTAATGATTTAACCTTAGTCTACAGTTTATATTAAAAAATAAGTAAAAAAAACCAGTGACGTACAACACGGACGGGTTATCGAAACTGTTGGGGAAGTTGCATGCACACCAAAAACCTAAAAAAGAATTGTTTTGGACGCTCCACACAGCTTATCTTCAGCGGCGTAGCCAAGGGAGGTGGAGGCGCACCCCCACCCCCATAACAGATCCCCTTAACAGCATATCCTCTCACCAAACCATTGTTTAAAAAATTTGGGTTTCCGTCACTTTGATAACAATTAGGGCTGAACAAGCGCCAATTTGCTAAGAATGTAGAAAATCGCAATTCAGAGGGTATCGGCGAGATTGCAAGCCCCCTGCCGCTATTTAAATCAAGAGCCTCACCCCCTCCCACCCCCATGAACAAAACCCTTGCTACGCTACTAGCACTGCAGTGATCTATATAAAATCAGGACAACGCATTCACAAACGGTTGACGCCACCGCCCCTCGATACACGGCCTTTTTAGGACGATCTAACATTAAATCTCTTTGGGTTTCGTTTACCTTTAGGCCCCCCTATAGGTACTTTAGAAGTTTATTTGTTGCGCCTCCTCTAATTATAATATCTAATTTGTATATAACATACAATAGATGCTAGTTGCTACGGAGTGACAAAATGGCTGTTACACGTGGCGCTACCATTATACCTGAGCATATTGCTCTCCGATCTTTATAGTTGGCATGCGTGGTCAGATGAAATGACGGTTGGCGCGGCTTCATCATGTTCAGCCAACAGCGCCCTATCCAGGTTGTATACTTTCGTGGGAAGAGGGAACTTCAGTTGATTTCGGACAATGAGTAGTCAAGGAACCCACTGCTCCACGGCTTCAGATAGGAATCCGCGATTATATTTATGGTATATAGGTCTAAAGAGATCAGCGATATCTCTATACATTATAGACCGTGGGCCGAAGTCAAAGAAAGCGCTCTAGCAGTACAAAAATGATGCTGCAGTGTAAAGGGTGAAGATAATTATGAAACACATGAAAATGCAGCCATATTGGCATCGCATTCAAGAGACGACAATGTTCTCCTAAAAATATATGACTGAGAGAAAGCAAGATGCCACCCAAAATTTTAAATGGCTGGTCTATTATTATTATATACCGAGTACGAAATCATTATTTTATTATTATTTTTTTATTCACCACATCTAACAGCGGAAAGACCGCCAATTGCAGGAATGGGATTATTTGACGGCTATTATTACTACATGTATTTATACATCCAATAGCACCATTGGCATGGGGTGCAGACAGCCATAAATACCGGGGCATGCCCCTTCTCTTTCACGATAAGTATTCTGGGTTCTTTAACGTGCAATGTCACACGGGTCCCACGGTCAACGGGGATAACGCCGAGCTTGATTGATTATTGGCATTTTTGAATTTTAGAAACAAAAATGGCCACCAAATTAATGCAATAATGGCTTCCGAAACTGCAATATTTAAAGCTTCTTTAAAGGCAAATCCATTTAAGTATTTACATAAACAAGCACAGCGTAACTCTCCGTGACTCTGCGCGCAGCCGTGTTGCCATGACACACTCATTCCCAGGATGTTGCATCATAATGAATGCGAACTTCACACTACACAGTAAATGTGGGCACAAGCTTAAATCATAACATCGCTTTTTTTTATGTACTCAACCAATATTTTGGGTTGAACATTGATTATTTCATCTAATAAATTATATATCTACATGTATAACATTTAAGTAAAAGCTTATTCACCTACATGTATTTAACTGCAGCACAGTAAAACGATTTATTGGCTTCGGCCCGCGGTCTATATTTTAGGTATATAAATAATAAGCCTCTGTGGGGTTTTTCTTACCATCCCCAATCTAGTTTGATTACCGATAGCAACGGATGTATAATGGTAAAGCTTTCTCTTAAAATAAACATGGTTAAAATATTGTTGTACATGTACTTAATATAAAAATAGCTCTCTTTGTTTACAATTAAAAACAAATGTCCAAAACAAGGTGAATCGCCGTGGTTTTTCAAACACCTAACACTGAAATTGAATAGGCCTATTACGTAGGTTTGTCCTAGTTATTAGTGTACTTTGTACGTACAGTATCTTTGGGGACGGAAAACCAGTGCCAAACACCATGTCAGTGTAACGTGTATTAAATAACTGAATACAAAGCAAATCTCTACCTTGAAGAGAACAAATTATTGCAACTCCCCCATGATAAACCCTTCCCGCGACGGAGACAATACAATAACAACAATTAATGCAACGGCAAAACGGAAAACTCAGGAAAGTTTCAACCCTCCAAGACCGCAGCACTATACTCTGCAGTCCTCGTGCAACGGATTGATCCAACGTCCACTTCTCATGATCGGCAAAAAAGTTTACAATATATTATGTTTACTTGGAAACTGAAGTGAGTAGCAAGCTCTCTATAAGCTCTATGAGTTTTCAACATAGGCCCTACCTGTTGCAATATAGCAATCTACACTTGTAAATTGTAATTCGAATGCCTGACAAAAGGTCCTGATTATAACCTGGACAAAATCTCAATCGAAAACCGTGGAACAACATAAAACAAAATGTAGGACTACAAGCCATCAAGGACGAGCTCTTAATTCGAGTTATAGTATACCCCATGTACCACCTTTAGGGTGATACATTAGGTATTCTCAGTCTAAATGGCATTTTAACAAAGTGAATTTTTGGTCCAATATTTATCCGGGTTCTTACGCGAGCAGAAACATTTCTTGAAGCCCTTAACATTATATGAAAGTATCAATTAAGCGAAAACATAGGTTTCTCAAACACGGATCGTATGCTGTATAGTATACATGTACATATTTAACTAATAATACTGTTATTACAATCATAAACCAACATTAAAATATCACCAGAAAATCTCGTTGTTTGTACATCCGGACAAACCAATTAATTAATTTAGCCGCTTAGCTTTGAGATAATAATGGAGAATGCAGTGTGGACTGCAGATATGGCAAATTCCAGCTTTTGAAAAAACTACTTTGTGTAGAAATTGTTTGCTGGTGTGAAACGTCTTTTAGTCCCACAAGCAAAAGGTAAAAGCGCGTATAAAACTCGGACTTACGATTCTATACTCAATAGAATTTTGTTACATAACAAAAGGGCTGAAAACTGATCACTGAAAATCATTACAGAAATACTCACTGTTCTTTGTTAGGTACAATTTGTTAATAAAAACGTACATGGCATTCGTGTACGGATGCAGTTCACACGAGAGAACCAGCCTCGCGTATATTGCTCACGTTAATATCTACAACTTCATAATTTACAATACGTACGGTAATTTTATCAAGAAATCATATCTAAATTCCTATGCATTCCTACGATATTCATGTGTACACGACACCGACAAATCAAAACAATGTAAAAAATATCTATACTGTTGACCCAATGGTATGCGTAATATGTGTAACCTATATCACGAGTCACTGTCGGTCTAATATAGCTTAGTTGTTGATACATTATTTCACACAACTGTTTGTCAGGGTCGGACATGAAATGTCTTATCGACAGCCTGAAAATCTTGTACTCGGAAAATATCTATATTTTCAATGTACAATCTACAATTACTATCAAAACTGGTTTCTCCGCCAGGGAGACAAAATATAACTGAACAATAAGTTGCTATTAACATACAGTACATCACTGCAGATTCCATCATCACTGATGGAGACCATGATACTCAAAGTGCACGTCATTTCTCAACAGGCAAACTTACACTGTCTAAAAGGATTCATCATCAAACACTTCAATTGGGAACTATACTTAATTAGTTACTGGTATCCCTCAAAGTTTGAGTTCTTGCAAATCAGATGGAACTCGTGTGTACACTTGACTGATTCGCAGATCACTAGTAAAAAGATGCGTCATCTCCCTTCGGCACTGTGTGGCCGGTACGTTTGGAACGTTTTAGTTTGACTCACCGAGTTCTTAATTCAGCAAACGTAGAGGCAGCTTATAATGAGCTAGATCCACGGGGAACCAGTGAAGCAGCGTGTCTCATAGCTGCAGTACTGCATTCTTTAAAATAGTACTGCAAACTATAAAAGATGGATAATACATGCTCACTAGCGTTGGTTCGAGAGCTGGATTCCTTTCATATTATGTTCCAAGCGCGAGTTTGCTATCTTCAGATGACTTGTTAATAAAAATACTGGTCTTCTTTCGAGAATTTGTGCTCCCGCGCTATTACTTCATGGGTATAAGTCCTAAACTTACCTCAACAGCCGTTGAATTTACCGAAATATGCATTGGAGGTATTACTGGTTATGGGCATGGGATAAATTGGCTGTACAGGGAAGACACTAAATGGAAGTCTTTTTAGGAATAAATGAGTTTTAGATATGCACAGTGATGGGTCGCCTTGTACAGCTGGGGTGCAAATTCGACGCAAAGCCTGCACGTCGTATAAGGCATCAAAGGGGGCATTTGGCAGTAAACATTTACGTTACAATAGCTTATCATGACGATGATTGCACTGACTGTCACATGGGGCTGATGGGCCAACCCCTAACATAGCAGGGAAAGTGCCCTAAAGCAGCCGTTGAGGGGGTATTGGCCTGATGAGTCTGATGCACAGCGTCACTGCCTAATTTCCCTCCAGGTTCTTTGCCTACAGGTGGATTGTTGTATTCAAACGTATAACCTTCGAGTATATGGTTGTCAGCGCACCACGAGGGTCTGTATAATGAGCAGAAGGTGGTACAGTTTTAGAAATAGGAGGAAATCCCGGACGAGACCTGCTGGGCCGAGGACAACTATGGTGAGGTAGGGACTGAAAACCAAATCGTTGGTCCCTGGACCTGAACCTGCATCGTCCAGGGTGGAAAGCACAGCTGCATTGCCTATGGATGAATGATGTATCACCACGAACTGAATGACACACAGACACAGTTAGCTTGCACATCATACTAATAACGGTACTTCTGACTTATTGCACTAACTGTTTGATTACAATTTCTGCGAAAACAATGCACATCATGTCCTTCTCTTCCTCAATCAATCAATCAATCAATGAGGTCAATAAATAGAAAAAAACCAGTCTTGTACAACCATACTAAACTGGTTGTACTAGTACTAGTACCGGTACTCCACGTAAGAACTAAACATCAAGAATTATTTACAAATCACAAGCAAAATCATTTCCACAAACACCCCCCAAAAAATCACCATACTTAGACAATAAATACAACATGTTATCAAAACACATTTTGTAC
>JAVCKS010029515.1:0-12518 GCA_032273685.1 Pteraster tesselatus | reverse complement strand
ATAATCAATACTAAAATTTTAATATTTAAAATCAAACAATATTATTAAGAGTCAAAATAATGAAATAATAATAGATAGGCCTACATTTCCCAACGTGACAGGGACACCGTCACAAATTGGTACCCTAATTTATGGAAACACCCACTTCCCAATCACCGGAAGATTACAATCAGTTTATTATCTTCACAAAACGGCTCGCTATAGTAGAACTACGAACGCTGTTTGCACTTATATAGGGTCCCTGTATATAGCCAGATGCTCACAAGTATACCGCCCTCTGGTGTGGTACCAGGCGGTAAGTAACGCAACCGGCACACTACAGTTGCAATGTAATTGCGCTTTAGTGACGTCACGTGATTATTTACCCATGACCCATGCGTGTTGCGCGATCCACGCGAACCGACACCAGAGTGGGATGGTATGTGCCATCATACCGAGGGGGTTTGGGGTAGGACTCCCTGCAAACCGCCATCTATAAATGACAATATATCGGTCACGTGGGAAATGTGTGCGAAAAAAACTACTTGGCGGCTAGTAGTTCGAAATGTACCGTGGAATTACTACAACAAGCACCACTCGTGAACCGAGGAACTATCCCCAAACCCATTTTCTGCTAGAGTTTTTAGAATGATAAAAATCAATCCATGCACACACAAAACAACTGATTAAAAAGGAAAGTGTCTAATGTCATGCCATAATTCTAACGTCGTAAATAATAATTGACAAAACCAGGTAGAGTCATGCATCATTGAGGCAATTTAGTATACGTTAGTTTCAAACTATTGGTTTGGTAGTTATAATCTTAACTAACAATATCAGACATTGGAACAAGAGAGAACACAGAGAGTAGGCTATTGAGTTCAGTATAATATACGAGTAGATAGTGTTCAAAACAAAACAGCGAAACAAGTGACGTCATTTAAATCACAACAATGCACGAACTGCGTGTTTATAATCCACATGGGTCGTGCACACGTAACGATTAAAATCTGAATACGTTTTCGGTTTAACGCGGCGAAAACCGGGTCACGTGGCGCCGCAGCGGCCCGGGTTAGAGTCCCGATGGTGCCATGTTCAGGTCCCTGCCAGCGGCCCGGGTTAGAGTCCCGATGGTGCCGTGTTCAGGTCCCTGCCTGACCTCGTGGGTTTCCCAAGTTTCTGGGACTGTTCTCCCATCGGCCAGGAGGCGCACATCTAGCCGTGTGAATAGCACTGATTACGTAGTACACAGGCAGTGACTATAGATACATTTCATATTACATGCATATATAAGATGTATAAGACGATGCTGGCCCGGGTAGTGGGATCTTTTTAGACTATTTTGTCATTTTATTCCTCCTCTGTAATAGGCTACCAGAAGGACATCAGCCGCAGATAGACCGAGCCTAAATTGAAGTAATAATGACTGGTGACGACAGGGTAAGATAATACAGTCAGTACCATGGCGTCAGCCATACGTTGACACAGACAAAAGGTAAGATACTAAAATGAGACAAATAGTTCAAATGTTGACAAATATCTCAGTCACAATTGTACACAAATCTTAATTAAATGATAAAGTATCGCGTATAATATTTTGTATATACATCCGGGCATCTAAGCTCATCCGGGTACTCTAGCTCCCTGGTAGATCCTAACTACATGTATTAATATTATCGTTTCATGTATCCAGGGCGCCCTCAGTGCTACCATGCATACTGATAGAACATTGGCTATAGATATAACACACGCACACACGCAAACAACCATGCATCGAGAAGATATAAGCATGCAGCACAACGAGTGACGTGGACTCCAAAGCGTCATGTAATGTGTATGCATCTTTCATGCTTCAAACCGTTAATGTGCACGAAAACCTAGAAAGAGAAATGTACGGGCGCCCTCTTGTGTAAAAGCGCCCTCAATAGTTATACATGAGTCAGCAGTTTGATGCCAGACCGCGCGGACCGCAAGTTTAGCAATCCCTCCGCGTGCTCGGCAGCTAGAGAGAATAACATCACAGATGTATAATAGTACGAAGCGTATACGAATATTACTGCATACACATTCAATAAGGCCACGGAGTCATGGTGATGTAGGGGTTTGGGTTTCAACTACGGGTTTTCGGTTTTGGGAAGTGGGGTAATGTTTGGACTGACTACAAGAGGAATACCTACATGTACGTACAACACCGGTGGTTTGGATGTGTACATGGCCATTTCTGCTCGGGAAGCGCGTACAAGTAATGGCTGCAGAATATAGAAGGGCAGGAGGAGCGTGATAATAAATATATCAAAAAGTAGTTCAGAAAAAAGAGCTTTATCAATATGCAACAAGGTTTATACAGAGAAGCGATGGCGAAGGGACATCGATTAGAGCGGCGGAAGAATATACACGTTTCCTCTTCTCACCAAATTAATAATACGTGGTTTTCAACTTTGTTTAAGATTTATATTACCGGTATATTAATCGTGTGGGTATAATTGAGACCACATTGAGCCCTGGAGCCAGAGAGGGCGACATCGGCGTCAACAGTTTTTTTGTGCAATCGAAACGTATCGGTGTGAAACAGCGATACGATAATGCCGCTTTGCATTCACACACACAGAATACACGAATCAACAACCGTACGCAGTCTTTGCTACAGGTAAGTATGAATAACAGCTGTGCATAGTGAATGATGATTTATCGATGTAGATTGGTGCGTGGTGACATGCAATAGTTTCCTTTGGTGACTCAATCTCCGGACATGTTGTATTTCACCAATGAGGCTATTTACATAGCGCTACAGATGATACACCGTGCGTTACATTCCGGGAGAGGGTGTAAGAAGACGAAGGTGTAAAAAAAACGAAGGTGTAAAAAAACGAATGAAAAAAGACTAATCACCAGGGATTATGAGCGGGTGAAAAAGGGGCGGGAAATTGAGTACAGTCAACATGGTATGATCTATAGCTAACAGCCTAGCCAATGACAAGATATGATAATAGTGATCGAATGAGGTATTGAGCATACTTGATGAGCGGAGTTCTTGCTAAAAAAAACCAGCTAGGCTAATTTTGTAGGATTCAAGCCTACATGCAATATTTGCTAATTTTGTTAGACATCGTTTCGGATATGTTTTCGAGAGCGAACATAGTGACTAGATGGTGCTCCTCCAGCGCCCAGATCTCGCAGTGGCCATTAAACACATCCATACTACCAAATACCAACATCAATACCAACTTCAATGAGAAACAAGCACATCATTAACGGATACACGAAGCTCGTTCGTATTTGTCGAACAGGTATCCGGTAAGGTTAATCCCATCGCCCCGTTTCACGGCATGACGTCATAACGTCATACGCAGATGACGTCGCACAAGCGGGGTGCCATACGTCATACGCGTACGCACACTCTGTGTAGTCTGGTTGGGGTGTGTGATGGTTATAGTTACTTGTACAACATTCTATAATCCATAGAACACGGTATATCGTATCTCCTTTGTGCAGGCTTGCTGTGCGACTAATTCACGGCGGCTGGTATTACCGCCATAAGTCCCAGCGGTAATAACAGCATCACGTGGCATTTAGTCTACATAATCACGCCTGTGCCGTTACAGTAAATGTCTTCAAGTAGATGATAACACTG
Organism: Pteraster tesselatus; assembly: GCA_032273685.1. Lineage (NCBI taxonomy): Eukaryota > Metazoa > Echinodermata > Asteroidea > Velatida > Pterasteridae > Pteraster > Pteraster tesselatus. Next base: position 8,908 of record JAVCKS010029515.1, on the reverse strand, counting down.
TACTACTGGTGTGACAGGCAAATAGTTACACACGGACACAACATGGTTGTTTGAAAAGTTACAAGATGTCTGGATGTATAACAACACATAGGCCTACGAATATACGGCCAGAATAATGTACATATAAATACAATTTTAATAATTATCGACCCCGCCCCTCAAACTGTGAATACTAAACAAATAAAATTATTGATAAGGTCTTCATATTCGATTTAGTATTCGGTTTAACAACAGGAAGATTATTAAAACTTCGCTTTGAAAGAGTGCATAGACGTTGTTCATTTTTCTTAAAGCTATTCTCAGCTGCTGCCTGGACGTGTGCACATTAGAGCCGGCACGTGTGCTTCCCAAATAGAGAAAGCATCACTCAGATACCTTTTAATTATAACTTAGCCGTACCCTGATCGAAGAGTGCTTCTTCGATCGAGTGGAAAAACGAGGCGAATTTATTTGAAAGATTACTAAGATCCCGATGAAAGCGAGGGGCGACTTTTGTGTTAATCATTTACAGCCCTGACATGGCTCGAATATTCCCATGGCATTCATCACTGCCGATGGTTTCAAACGTTCCACCCACTCGGAGACTTCCCCTTCAATTCCCTTTTAGGGGAGCAGATCTCGCAGATCTCTGCGCCATCAACATTTATTACCCGATTCGAATTTTGGTTCTTTTTATCTCGACGCAAGGATTAGTGTCAGTGAGTCGCAGTAGGATGTATGCCTTAGGGGTTATGCCTTGAACTCTCCTCTTTCATGATAGCGAACTACGAACAGCATTATAATGTTGTCACGAGCGGCTGTTAATTTCGGTTGAAATACAAAATATTCCACCACGGGTGCCGCTTACCTATTAAACTGGGCCAGGTAAAGGGTAATAGCGCAGCATTAGGTCTAAAAACAGTTTTTATAGATTTATTCACGACACAGATTGAGGCACAGTTTACCACTAGTACCGCCGAATTATAACAGCTATGTGCATAAGGAAAATGTACATCTAAACACGTGACCGTTTGATTGACTCAGTAAAGATAATTACCCGCCCTCTCCACTATAGAGCTGATGCAGTTGGCCGCCAGTTGGCCGCCAGTTGGCCGCCAGTTGGCCGCCAGTTGGCCACCAGTTGGCCACCAGTTGGCCACCAGTTGGCCACAAGTTGGCCACAAGTTAGCGGCAGCAGACTGACAGACATACAGACAACAAATATTTTAGGCTTCAGTTTCTCACAGGAAACCCACAAACCGTGGAAATATATAGCACTTAACCTTATTATCTATAGTTGGTCTGAGGCGAAATGACGACCAAACCAAGGCACGTAATATCGGCCTAGAGACGATTAACCTCGTACCCAGAGATAAATTATTGGCACCTACATGTAAAACGACAGTATTAATTTAACGGCTGTTTCATGTGTGTGTGTGTGTGTGTGTGTGTGTGTGTGCGTGTGTGCGGGGGGGGGGGGGGGGGGGGGGGGGGGGGGAGGGGGATTACGGTAGCGATGTTTCCCTGGTGGTGTAGCGTTATTTCCCCTGCCCAAGTTAACGCCTTACGATACAAACTAATGTCGTGGGGTTAAAATTGTATCAGCTTACGATACAGACCATTGTGGTGAGTCAAAACTGTATCAGCTCACGATGCATGTGCTTTAGCGGGCTAGCAACTAAACAAACGACGTATAGCAGCCCACACCAAGCAGCCTGTTTAACTGAAATGGTTTCTGGTGGGATTGAGTGCAATGGGTTCGAGTGCAAACACACCGGTTTACAGTGCGAGTGTTAGTTTGATTGCGAGTGCAGTCCTTATAGTGTGAGGTGCAGTGGTTTCCAGCGCGGTGTGTCACTACAAGACATAAGACTGCCGTGTACCAGTGCTATGTCTCTATGATACCTCTCTTTAATATACAATGTAGGAGATTGTGTAGGATTAGGGGCACTTTGCAGGACAATACTAGAGTATAGTGTTTGCACATTGAAACCGAGTATCGAACTCGTGAAATATGCATGCGAATAACTAGTACTAGTATTACTATACAGTTCGTCGTGTGGCGATTCGTGCGAGTCCCTGGATGTATATTTCTGCATAATAAATATGGAATCGATTAACACAGCTACAGGCCGTGATCTTAGTTACTTATTATCATTCCAGAGAGATTATTGAGGGTATAGCTACACAGCGCTGTGCGATGCCTGACGTGTCATTACAATACTTATGAGGATACTCCAGCTAGTATAGTGCGCATAATGCACACCGTGTTAATCCTAAACTTTACTTATGTTTAACACAATCATGATACTACCCGTCAATCAACGCTCACCGTATCTAAACGGGACACGCAGAAGCATCTCGAATAATAATTGAATTGAGGTATTATATTATAATAACATTCATGCGGCATGAATGCCATGATGTACTGTATATACGCTTCAAAGTACGGCTGGTAAGGAGGTTAGAAATCTGATTGGCTAAAAACGGGAACAAGTGTATCTCGTTGGCCAATCAGAGCCCTTATATGATCACCAGCGCAATCAGCCTAACACTTTGGACTTGCGTCATTTTTGTCATGATTATACCACAGAAAGCTGGACATAATTCTACAATTCCTAAAGATTGTCACACTAAGGTACTCCCCCATAAACATGTGATTAGTTCCGCTATAATGTAGTGTGGCCTGGACAAATCCCCAGGGCCCTCATAAATCCAGCAGCATGTCCGGACTCGTTTCCGAGGGGTCCTGGCCGGGAGCGAAATTGCTATTCCTACGAACCTTTCCCGAATAAATTATAGTTCGACCAATCATCGTCGTCCTTAATGGAGGAGTCGAGCGGGAGTGGAGGGGTAGGATGGGGTGGGGGGAGGTCCCTACCATACACCCTCCCCTTTCCTCTATATTATGATGGCAGCATCCACTTTCCTCTCCCCCGCCCAACTCCTCCTCCCCACCTCTCTCATAACCCCTCCTCCCCACCTCTCTCATAACCCCTACCCCTTCTCTCCCTACCCGCTCTTTGATGTCGTTTTAGACAGCGATGGACCCTTCTATCATTGTTGAAGAAAGAGAACGGCGCTGATTGGTCAAAATGAAAATGTATTCGGAAAATGTTCGTAGGAATACAAATTTAGCTGGCCGGCCAGGATGGATCAGTCGTTAACAAAAGTAGCGACTAAATCATCGCCAAACTAGTATTAGTGACAAGCCCACATTCGTGGCCCCATCCCAGATTCCATTTAGCACATCTGAACCATGTACTTTGATTAAGACTCCAAAGATGTCCTTGAAGTATATTTCCCTACAGAATTATCGTCTGGATTAATCAAGATATAACCGAAGATTGTTTTCAATCGTCCGCCGAGGCTGTAATGTAATTAATGAACGGTCGATTACCAACCAGCCAGCCATGAATAATAATTCAGCCAGGCTTATTTATTTTCATTTCCAAAGAGGATATGGCCTTAACCCTGGGTTAAATAGGAGGAAAGCATTTAACAAGGAAACCCGGACACACAGCCCAGCATAGCGTTATCTATATATAGGCAACTCTTTATGGGTGTTGCCAACGGTATAGTAATCCACCGAGAAGTGGAGTCATTAATCTCAGTTTTGTGCCTCGCGTGTCGTGTCGTAGCCTTCGCTTTTATTTTGTACAGAAACACAAGGACAAAAACATTCAATAGATACAATGAACAGAACTGAGCTGTGCATTTGTAAGAACAGTCATGCGTACTGACCTTTGCCATGTCGACCACCGTACTAGCTTCGTCGGCTAATTTCCTTTGATCTAACTTTGTTTTTCTCAACCTGTACACAAGTAGAAAAACACATTGGGTATGAGATCAGCACATAAACATGTACATGTATATTGACACGTATAAACGATTGCGCACGCAATTAACAGCACTAAAAGCCGGGACTAAAAAGCCCCAAAAATAAGCACAAGGAATCAGAAATATTTTGCAAAACCATATCTGCACTAAAGGCAGCAAAGCGTGGGTTCGATCCACGGCTGATTTCCCCCAGTTGTTTCCAGATAGCGGCCATACTGGGAGGTCTTTAGTTCCACTGCTGATGCCTACACCACAAGTTGCAATAAGACAAATTATGTAACGTACGTCGTGTGATATGCGTAGTGCACACCTAATTGCTCAACAGTGAACGACAAGACTGAATACATTGGTTAGAAACGTCGATTTAGACAGGTTGCCACCCACCTCCTTGCTTAGTCATCAGCCCACGTATATAGCCTACAATTCTCGCCCAGTAAATAAGCTCCACTCAACTATACGTAACGCGTTACCACAGTGACAAGCCCTATTTTGGATGACGTCATAATGATCCAGTGGGGTCTCTTCAGCGAGTATTACGGCGCGTTTTTATGACGGGTTTAATGTGCGTGCGTTCGCTGTAATTTTACTTTACATGAACAGCCACAGTCAATGTGGCGTGATACATCCATGGGTCCTATGCCTATTATATCCATACAGTGTAGCTGCTAGCTGCCACGGGTTGATGTCTTCGCTAATTAGTTTACTGATTATTACCAATCGTTAACCTACTTTGGCGCGCCACAGGGACATTACTGCCCCAGTTTATACTGCCGCCCTGCTTTACGTGTATATTGCATTTATTCTCATATCCTTCAGGAGGACATTGATATATGTTGGAGCTAACGACGAGGGTCTGTATCAAGAGTAGACAAGACAATTGTGCCAATCCAACGAGATCAGGTACCGTCATGAGACTAAAAACCCAATCCACCTAAAATCAAACGAAAAGAAGCACAAATTCGTACTTCATTCCCGCAGTGAATTCCAGTTGTTTTTAACGGTCCTAATGCCCACCCCACACGGGAAGGAACTGATGGCCACGCCAGGCCGGTTGCTGACGGCCTGCGTCAGGTGAAGGCTAACATGGCAGTACCGTTGAGGGGAAACGAAAGCAACCAATATGACACTAGTCTGCCATATCAAGCAAAATGCCAGCTAAGTCGTGTGATTGGATCTATTCATTTCTTAACACATCTGCGTGCAGTAGTGAGCCGAAAGCACTGGTCTCTACACTGACTGAACTGAATATGGCCTATCAGTCTTAACGTAAGCAGGGGGTACCAAGATGGCGTATACTAACCTACGACTCACTGTTGAACCCTTTCTTTGAGGCCGTGCAACTATTGACACGGTTACCAGCTAGTCAGCAAGTTACCCTGGGGAATGTATACTGTTCGGCACGCAGTGTGGTCTCCACGTATGTAAATGTGCAATTATGTATACAGCATGGGTTAATGATATGCTTAAGGAAAGCTTGCTGTTTTCCGGAAATAGGAACTAGTCAATGTTGCCAAGTCGACGTTTATATTCATGAGATCGATGAAATTAGCAATCCATGTGGGAAATGCCAGTCGGAGTACGACCTGGGAAGGAGGTTCTATTAGCAAAATCCCATCGAAGAAGACGGATTTTTAACTTTTCGTGGATGAATGAAATATCGAATTAAATATCCAAATTGAATTTGTTGCAATGGCATTTTAAGCTCATTGCCTGTAACCCACAGCCTCGATCGTCAATAGGTGATGGAATATGATTCTAAACGTCCACTTAGAAGATTGCATTAAATCGATGTTAGCTCAAAGGTTTTACGAAAACAACAATTTGCATGTGAACGTCTGACGTATTTCATGTTCAGGGCATACCCCCCCGTCTTTGTTTTCGCAAAAGGCAATTCAAAAATGTTTTCCGGCCCTATCAGATATTGTTATTTTTGGTATTGAATCTTAAATCCAAATTCTCGGTGTTGATTACTGTCACCGGTTGGATTTGTACAAACTACGTTTATTTTTTGTCTCAGGAGGCTGGTGTTTTCTGCTCTATGAAGGTTGATGTAACGACCAGTCTACAGCCGTCCGCCTTGGTTGAGCGTTTTGTTTTGTTTAATACGAATGCAAATATGAGCAAACATCTAGTCGTGTCCTGCACGGTCAGCCGTGGGTTATGTTATTAATGTCGCACTCATCATTGCGCAGGAAAAACAGCCTAATGATCCCCGGAGGCACTGGCCAGTCGATATGTTGCCCATTGACTAGGGGAGATTGAACCTCGTGTTCGATTTTATTTTAAACATCGGCTCGTGAAGCTGGTTGGCTATGGGGGTGGGCCTCGGGGAGGGCATGACGGGGGAGAGGGACGCATGGAGAGGGACGCATGAAGAGGGGGACGCATGGCGAGCGGCCGGCTGGGCCGCTGATTGTCGTTTATATGTAACCGTTCGCTACTGCTACTGTGCAGGTACTGTATACACGCGTTGTATTTTAAATAAAGTATACAGTGTGTTTGTTGTTATAACAGTACAAAACTGGTTTCCATTGAAGTCCAGTTATTCCTGTATACACGGACATATAAGGTCAAACGCATTACGCATATAAATCCAACCAGTTTTATTTCGCCAAGAGCGCGTTCAAACGCCAACCAAACACACGTAGTTACACAACGAACAGGGTGAAATCCCGAGTATTCTTGCTGCCCAAAACCTCATACAGCAGCTGTCCGTCTTCAACAGGCCGGACGGCTGTGAATAGAATGCGCAATGATCGTATTTTAAACTTGATCGTTGGGAAAGAGTTTTCGCCATAGGTGCTGTATTAGATTAGCGCAATATGCGTAAGTGAAAGCAATTCAATTTCGATCGCAATATTTCTTCATCACATAACAGGCAACGCGTATGGAAAGATCTGCTTCATTGTAACGCGGGATTTTTCAAGTTCTTCTCTTTTGATATTTCTCGGCGTATCAACATTGAACAAAAAAATACACGTTATAATAATAATGAAATAAAACAAGTACACTCAATCAGAGGGCAAATGCGAGTATTAACTATTCATTTACGTCTGAGGGCGTACGGATTTAGCAGCCCGCTGCAGGTGAAGGCGATATTAATACGTTGATCGCTCGCACTCGGCCCTTAATGAATTAAAAAGCGAAGCAACGAAAAGCCACAGGTCAATTTGTAGGGACATGATGCAGGGAAACAACGCAAACACGCTCGCAAAACCATGCACGCGTTACCATCAAACAGGGTGAACTAAAGGTTACTGTAAACCACCTCATTCTAATGTTACAGATACACGGATCACACACGTTCAACCACGTGGGTGCTTTGTATCTTACGAATGGAAAGCAGACAAAATGTACCTATAAGGTTACCGTGAGTCCTTGGGAATATACAACATGTATTTCAGTGTTCATTAGAACCTACAGCGTTTCTAAACTTTGATCTAACCTGATCAATAACAAGTAAGGGTCAATCAACAGGTATATAGTCTTCAGTTTATGGGATGTTTCGTAAATATTTATCTCTTGTCAAGTTCTGGTAATTCTTGATCAGTTGAGGCCTACCACATCAGGTCGGAGGCATTGCTGTATATAGGGCCTACGCTTTTGTAACGACGCAATTGTGCAAACCTACATAGGCTGTCCCTTAACATTTCCAACGGTCCCTGGGATACTAAATGCGCGTATGCAAGGAGATCTTGTGTACTTGGGTGAAATGTCCAGCAATTTAAAAATGTGTTTTTATTCATCCAAGACATTACTGTGCTTAGCCCTATATACAAATAAAGTACAAATTCAAAAGAATAGGCCTATTCGGCATTATAGGCCTATATTTCACGTAGATGTGGTTGCGCTGAACTGAACAAAACAGGTACTGGTATTCATCTAGGTAATAATGTAGACAAAACAGGGTTGTAGGTTCTCATGATAAATAGAGTTGATATGAATCAAACCAAATGATTTATCTTAATAGCCCCAGAGGCTACTCACCGGATAGACCTACAAGGAGAGTAGGCCTACTGTTTAAAGGTACACATCGGTATTCTTTGCGATTGATTGGTACCCTTTTGGGAACGCCTATGCATACTCTCTCCTCGCGAAGGGTATCAGACCTTCGCAAAGGGTTGTAGGTAGATTTTTGCTACATTATACCAGTCAGTTGCCACACTATAACCGATATGTATTTCTACACTATACATGTAATAACAGCATGTATAATGAGACAAATGCATCTAACCATCAACGTAAAGGTCAACGAGCAACCGTGATCTAACGCAGTGCAATGTCTTCGATTGTATAGTCTTAATGACGTCATAACAAACCACTTAGCCCAATCACTCGCCTTAAATATTACTTACGGGGCGCTGCTGCTATTGTTGATCATAGCCACCGATAGCATGGCGCGACAACCTTAAGAAAACATTCTTCTTTAAAATGAGTGTGTGAGACATAAGGAGAGGATATACCGTCAACAACGTGCGCTGTTTGATGAGGGAAACGCTCGGTCTTACTGAAGCGAACAGCCCTCCTTCCAACAATAGTTCGCCATCGGCCATGATGCACTATTATTAGTGAACAGTCGGCCAATTACACGCGCTCTGCCGCATTAATGACGTCATCAATATGTTATTGCCTTAAACAGATCTGTACGCGGCGACGCCAGTCATTTTGCGCAGGTGGTTTCTTTCATCATGGTGAGGACAAGTACACACGGTGTATCTATGAATAATATCGGCAAGTAGATATAGTGGTGCACACGTGATTACTCAAGATGAGTAAACGGTCATCTATGACATCACACTGAGAAGATTTGCCGATAATATAGCCACGACTTGGCCACACCTGTATAGGATCTAAAAGCGGTAATTTCATAGGCCTATTACTTGGAGATGGTTTGGGTCATGGGGGATGGTTTAGGTGATGGAAGATGGCTTGGGTGATGGGAGATGGCTTGGGCGATGGGAGATGGCTTGGGCGATGGGAGATGGCTTGGGTGATGGAAGATGGCTTGGGTGATGGAAGATGGCTTGGGTGATGGAAGATGGCTTGGGTGATGGGAGATGGCTTGGGTGATGGGAGATGGCTTGGGCGA
>JAVCKS010029460.1:0-12525 GCA_032273685.1 Pteraster tesselatus | reverse complement strand
GTTTGTTTTTATAAATGCACATGTAGGTTCATTCTTACTGAATATTGATAATATTATGCATGATCATTGTTCATATTATTCATACTGTAATATTTTCAATAATTCCTTGTTTATTGAGACTGTAATCTTTGTTGTATTGAGTTGTATTATGCCGAATAAATAATAATAATAATAATAATAATAATAGTAGTTGTAGTTCGTCAGTAGTATATTATTATGCGACCGTGCAATTTTCCTGGGGTGACGTAGCATCACATGACCAATATTTGTAGTAAAAATCGCGCAACTTGTAAGCAAATCAATAATTCAAACGGATATTTCAAACTCCATTTACCCCATAATGAAGGCACATTTTTCAATATTTTCTCGGCAATTGAAATTATGGACCAAGAAGCAATCAACAATACCAGAATCATTAAAACTTAGCCTACCCCTAGAACTACTACTTTAAGTTTGTATAGGTTTTTTTATAGAATTCTATAGAGGTCTTTTGTAAAGGTCCAAACGAAATTCGTCACAAGGTAATTGGGGTTTGGGAGGGGGTGGGTATAGTACAGTACATATCATTTTACAGCAACTTACGTGGGCCGATTACTATAGCTTTCTAACCAAAAGGTGGCTAGTTTGAACCCGACGACTACCGTTCACTATTTTGTTTTTATATCGAAATAAACTACCACAAATCAAGTAATGTTTTATTGTCAGGAAATTGTTTATACAAAATAATTTCTATGTCAAAGAAACTACCGAAAGCAGCCTAAAACTCCATAATAATAAAAAACAACAGGGTAATTACAAAACAGTGTAATGAACTTTTTAGTGGACCGAAATATACTACTGAAAAACACACATAAGTCTACACAACGCAATAAAGCATTTGTGGACTGAATAACAACCACACATTGTAGAGAAGTGATCGCTTATCTTTACATTGTAAAGAGAAAGCAAAACATACATGAGCTTGGAATTTAAATTTCATAATTTGTTGAATGTTTTGCAAAATGTTTAACAGGTAAAGTGACAGGTGCTCTGACCTCGGGTGCGTGATTTATATATATTTTAGAATAAGGGCAGAAAAAGATCACTATCTAACACGCGGCCAGTGTACTTGCGTGCCCAATATTATTGTCAAACATTTAAATATCTTCCGATTTTTCTTTTTATTAAAGTCAGTAAATTATAAATAATGAGCTTTCTGGCAGATTACAACCACTCGTTCTTAATAGTTTCCATTTTGGTCTGATGTAAAATAGGGAGTACCTTATAGGGTACCATTTCAGTACCCGAGCGGCTGAATGTGCAAAGTTGGTTTCTGAATAAACTCAGGTAGGACAGCACTACTTTAGGTTATGGGTCAAAGTGAGGTATTAAATAATGTCGGTATCTGTTCTCGGGCTACCTTATAGATGATTCAATCCGTCTTGTGTCCGGGAATGTTCCATCAGAAGGTCGCGTGGAGGTGTACAGAGATGGCCAGTGGGGCACAGTCTGTGACAACGACTGGGAAATGGACGACGCTGGTGTCGTCTGCCGTCAACTCGACTATTCTCAAGGTGCTTCAAATGCAACACAGGGAGGCTATTTCAACTCGGGAAGTGGACCGATCCTCCTAGATGATGTCCAATGCTTCGGCTGGGAGAGTTCCCTGTCTGAGTGTTCGCATGGCTGGGGAACTTCGGACTGTAGTCACTTGCAAGATGCGGGAGTTGTTTGCGTTGAATCAATCATTACGCCTAGGCCTACAGGTAATTAAATGAAACAATGGCCAAGTTCGTTTTTATGACAGGATTATTTGTATAATATGCTAAGATCTTCGCTTTGGTGGGGTAGGGATCTCTACAAGGAATAAACCTGCTTCATTGCTGCTAATTATACCAGTGATCTAAATTCGCAACATAGTAACAACCACATTATGTTTGCAAATTGCCAAACGCACTCCCTGATACATTACAGGCATAATTTCCGTAAGTGACTAACCAAATTGTAAGTACCCTCCGAGATTCGCGGAAGGAATTATGATGCTCGTCAAAAAGAGGTTCTGAAAAACCCTGTCTCCAAACCCACATCCAAGGATTTGCCTTTGCAAAATCGAATGCCCATTGGACACAGGAACACTCTCTGAGTAACATATAACATTATGATGAATCTCTCGTTTGTTATAGATGGTTTGAATGCCGGTGGCATTGCGGGAATAAATGCCATCGCGGGAATAAATGCTGCCATCGTGTTTGTTGTCATTACCGCGTGTGTAATCGTCGCCATCGTTAAAAGACGACGGGCCTCTACCGAGACAGCCACCGACAAGGATACTGACCAGCTAACTAACGCCCAAACAGATCCTCACCAGCATGTCATCGAGATTCAGCAAGCACCGCAGCAAGCACCGCGGCCAGTTGAGACCTTGTTCCACCTTATGCACATCTTCCATGCTTTTCATGCTTTTTTTTAGCGGGTTTTTATCATTGTAATACCATGGTACTAAACCGTGGTTACCATGGTACAAGTTCATGTGTTTTGGCCCACTACCATGGTTACCACGGTACAGTACCCTGGTAACCATGGTACAGTACCGGGGTTACCATGGTACAGTACCGTGGTAACATGGTACATTACCATGGTACAGTGCCATGGTAACCATGGGGTACATTACCATGGTACAGTACCGTGGTAACCATGGTCCATTACCATGGTATATTACCATGGTACAGTGCCGTGGTAACCATGGGGTACATTACCATGGTGCAGTACCTTGGTATCCATGGTATTCTACCATGGTACTAGTTGCGTGGTATTCATGGTGGTTCACCATACTTCATCAGATAGCATATCTACTACTTCGGCTTACAGGCACAACCTGAACTCAAATCTTAAATAAATATAAAATGTATATTAATCAGTACATATATTCTGTTTTATTTGCCATCTTTTATTTGCTTCTATTTACCATGTTTGATTTACTTTCCGTTCGCCATGCTTGAATAATTACTGGTTCACACTTATTTGGCCCACTATGAAGTGGCCAAACTTACAATAAATGCAGTAAATTTGTTAATCCTGAGCAACTTTCGCGCGCTTCAGTGATTCGATGGATGTACCGTTTCATTTTCTTTCAACATAGTCTGCACAAAGTAAAAAAAACCAATCCTGAATAATTATAAACAATCATTTTATTTCCACTCATTAATTCATGTCATAAATATTACTTGGCCAGTAATTTCTCCTTCATAGAGGCAATTCATAATGTATGTATGTGTCCAATGACAAAATTGCCTTGATTTATTTTAGCCACATAAACAAAGGGTCCTGAGCACTAACTTTCCGAGGATGAACCGTACTTTGATTAACGTCTCATATGAAAGTTAACTTCGGACATCATACAGAAATCTGCTCAAACACAGACCATTATAAGTTGCTTGGGGGGGGGGGGGTTCTGGCCAATGCGTGTGGACACAGCAGATTGTATATTGTTTATTGCAAGACTCGGTTAGAAAATAATATCAATTTATCAGTCTTACAGTGCTTGTTAAACTTAGAGTCAACTTCAGATAAAATTGTATAATAATTCTTCAGTTATGTTTTGATCAATCTATCGATTAGCATCGATTTGCACCAGGGACGGGGATATTTGTTCCATGGTTTCCTCAGGATATCAGAGTTGCAAAGAGGCAGAGAAGAAAGGTAGAGAGGTTATGGAGGTCTAGCCGTCTCCAGCATTATTTTGACAAGTTTAAACAGTGTAAAAATAATGTAACGTACTTGATGAACAGGGCGCGTTGAAATTATTATTCTTATTCTCTAATTATTATATAAAAGAAATTAAGTAAATCTCTCATAGGCATTCAGAGAAATTTCCAGCTGCCACCATATAACAACGCTTCAACTTTAGCAAATGATATGGGTACTTATTTTGTAAATAAAATAGTGAACATTAGGTCCAGTATTTCTCATGATGCTACTATTTCACCCAGTTGTTTGAACATAGAGCTTGTAAATGCATGTAGTTTGAACTTCAGTGAGTTTTAATTGCTTTCAGAGGATAACGTTCGCACACTAGTTTTAAATTCGAGTAGGAAGACATGTATATTGGATCCCATCCCTATTCAGATTTCTATGGAGTGTTTACCTGAACTTGTTCCTGTTATAACTAATATAATTAATTTATCATTGCTTATTGGACATTTTCCACTTAACTGGAAGACAGCGGTTGTATTACCTCTTCTCAAAAAGCATAACCTTGAACTTAGGATTGAAAACTTTAGACCTGTTAGCAACCTCCAATTTGTTTCTAAATTAGTTGAAAAGGTTGTGGCCACTCAACTACAAAATTATCTTTCAATACACAATCTATATCCTGTTGAACAATCAGCATACCGTAAACTCCATAGTACAGAAACTGCTTTGTTGAGGGTTAGAAATGATATGTTAATGGCAATGGACAGTCAACATGTCTCTCTTTTAGTTTTGCTTGATCTCAGCTCAGCCTTTGACACGCTTGATCATCAAATCTTGTTAAATAATCTCAGATCTAGCTTTGGCATCTCTGGTCAGGTTTTAGAATGGTTTAGGTCATACCTGTCTAATCGCTCCCAAAAAGTGTATGTAGGTGGTGAGTTTTCGGAAACATTCGATCTTGAATGGGGGGTTCCTCGAGGATCTTGCCTCGGTCTGTTGTTGTTTACATTATATACAAGTAGATTGTTTGAAATTATTAAGTCTTCTACGCCGAACATTCATTGTTACGCTGACGACACTCAGCTTTATCTTTCATGTAACCCTGATAATGCCAACAATCAGCAGGCTGCTGTTTTGCAAATGGAAAATTGCATCAATGCTATACGTAACTGGATGCTGGCCAATAGCCTTATGTTAAACGATAAGAAAACTGAATTTTTGCTGATTGGTACTCGCCAACAGTTAAATAAGGTTAATAACTTAAGTTGCATTAAAATTGGTAACAACCTGGTAACTTCTGTAACTGCTGTGAAAAATTTGGGTGCCTGGTTTGATCATCATATGGACATGAATACACATGTCTCTAAAAATTGCAAGTGCTTCATTCTACTTTTTGCATAATATCAGATTTATTCGTAAATATCTGTCTAAAAAAATCACAGAAACTTTAATTTATGCCTTTGTTTCAAGTCGTTTGGACTATTGCAATAGTCTTTTGTATAATATACCTCATACACAAATAAATAAGTTACAGCGTGTACAAAATGCTTGTGCTAGGCTAGTGTGTAACTCTTCCAAGTTTTGCTCTCGTACATTACTTTTTGCTCAGTTACACTGGCTTCCACTTCCTGCTAGAATTGAGTTTAAAATATTGTTGTTAACGTATAAGATTTTAAATGGTCTTGCTCCATTATATCAATGTCAGCTCCTTAGCAAACAATCTGTTTACGTACCTCGGTATAACCTTCGCAGTTCAGCGGATGATACGCTATTAAGAATGTACACCGGTAAAACAAAATGTACTCTTGGGATCGATCATTTCAGTGTGCTACCCCAAAGCTTTGGAATGCTATTCCTAAACGTATTCGAACGTCTTCTAGTGTGAATGTTTTTAAAAGTGCACTTAAAACCTATTTATTTTGTAAGTTAGGTTCATATAGATTATAATGTTCGGTCCCGAGTGCTTATTGTTAATAGCTTTCGGTTTGAGGAGAAAAAAAGAATAGAATTTAATAGAATTTGTGGCGAATCCGCACCACTCATCTCCCCACTAACTGGATAGGAGTTTCGATGCAAAACCAACGCAAATCACAGTTCCTTCCATTCGCTCGGTGTGAAGTCCCAAAATGTACATTCGCCGCTATTTTGATTGACCCAATAAGTGCACCTTCGTTCACTTATAAATGACTGCTGCTACGTTTTACAATTATACTGAATGAAACTATGAACGCAACGACACTCTGTTGTAAACTGAAATAATAAACTGAAAGTTTCATAATATATTAATGTTTTCGAATTTTAACAGTCAAACTGGAATATTGCAACCTGATTATTTTTGACAGTCATGGAAACACAGTGGGTTTCAGAACCTGAATTTCACCAATCAGTATGTGGTGTTTGCACACTGATTTTCGTCACGCAGTGCATCTCTTTCACACCGTGTTCATCAAGGGACATAACTAGGACTTTTATAGGGGAGACGTTACATAAGCAGTTTGATCACGGCGAGGTCGTCCGACACCAACGTTCGTGGACTTACTCGAAAAATTAGGATGCAGCGACTGTAAAGCAAAAATAGACATGACAATGAAAAGGCTATACTCGTGGTCATTATAGGTGGGTTTTCTGGAAGATATTGAAGTGGTAGATCTCGGCTTACATAAGTGATCTGTATTGTGGCTTAGGGCTTCTGTAGGTGATCCGTAGGGCTTAAAAAGGTTGATCGCGGGTTTAGGGTTAGTCTTGGTTCGAGACGCTCCTGGTGACTTTATTCGACGATCCACGGTCAGCATACATGGCAATACACACCACCAAACAGCGCCACACACACAGCGCTATCAACCACACACAACACTACCACAGGACTGCTATCGCAGGAGCGTCTCGGGAATCTAGTAAAACTGCCTTGGAAATTCCAGGCAAATGCCTCGCATAACTTTGGCGTGCCTGTGACATAGCATATATTTGCATAATAAATTATAGCATGGATAGCACATGATCAGTGTAGTACCTAAACGACTGTCTCACTGACACGCAGAGAATTACCGATCGCGTCCGAGTCCCCTCGATCTTTGCTTGGAAACTACAATATGGCGGGTCGTGTTGATGCGGCCTTAGAATTCGCAGCCGACAACCGAGTTAGGATTTGGCAAGTTTAAAAGCCACCAATCTTTAGCTCTGCGACAATTTGTACAGGGACACGATTTATTTATTAATTTACCAACCGGCTTTGGTAAAAGCAAAAAGAATGTTCTGGTTATTGTAATTCTGCCGCTGCATTTTGAAGGAGTCGCACAAATAATACATTTTATTTGCGAGCCCAGAGGCACGGCTTTTCACCATTTTAGGGTGCTCGCTTTAACAAGCTTTAGCTTTATTGAGCCTCCTCCACGTTTACACTCTTCACGTTCAAGCCATTACTAGTATACTGCATCATACTTGCATGAACTTAAAAAAATTCATTTTCTTACAACCTCTCTAAAAATAAGCAAGTATGAGTTTTATATATTTATGTCTATTACCTTTGGCTATACATGTAATTATTGTATTTTTATGCGTTGTGGAAATAATTAGCATATCAGACTGTGCACAAGAACATGCTGTTTACACGCGGACCGTGCCTGTGTATGGCAGGTACGTATTGATAGATAGATAATTCACTTTATGTAGGTTTATAATTTTGCCTCTGCGCTTGCGTATTTCCGCTGTAACCTTTTGTTGAATATGCATTTGAGGTCAATGCATTTTTGTCATGTGATATCATACCAGATTTCCGAGACGCTCGTGTGATAGCGGTCCCATGTGATAGCGTCCATGTGGTAGCGTTGTGTGTGTGGCGCTGTTTGGTGGTGTGTATTGCGATGTATGGCGTTGACCGTCGAATAAAGTCGCCAGGAGCGTCTCGAACCGAGACTAGTTTAGGGTTACAAATGGCAACTCTGGAACACACCCAACAATTGCACTCCTAGCTCAGCACGAGGCCAACGAACTGTTGTCAAAGTATATACCACTACAACTAGTCCCTTAATAAAGGATAGGGCATGGCAGTTGGAGTAGTCAGATGGTGACGTACCGAACGAACGCATACGCTGCTCTCTGCGCGCTTATTATTTTTCGCGCCAATTTCAATTCGTGTTTGTGTTTGAGTTTTGGTTTTTTCGATCTCTGTTCTTCCTCGGTACGTCAGCAACAACATCAAACAGATATACGTTAAGCAGCACTGATTGATCAAGAGGTGCAATTTGTTTTCAGGCCTACACCAAAGATAATTATTTCTAGCCTAGGCTGACGATAACGATAATGACAAATCTGATGAAGAAAATTTAATATGGGGCCCGAATAAACCGTGATATCACGATCTACCTTTAAAAACTATATAGTCAGGCTCAAACTTCTGAACCTCAAAGTGCCGATTCAACAACACGAAAACGCGAAAAGTCTAAACCTAAGGTTGCAGTGACGTGTACTGTGACTCCGAGAATGACAATCCAATAACCGAACGACCAACTAGAAAACGACGAAATGTTGAAACCCCAAAACAACCTTGGCCTAGTCCTACAATGGTAATAATACAATCTGACGATGTACAATTAGACAAAGTAAACCCAATCAGAATAGCCAAAGCCCTCAATAAGAATTGGAAAAGACTCTTTTAAAAACGTGTCTTTTATAGAGGACAGCACAACTGCCAGCACAGAGGAATAACGTCCGATGCACTAGACCTATCACTAACCGCGCTGATCCCACTAACACAAACCGAACCGACAACCGCCCTATATCAACAAGAGAGAAAAGCCGACCTTTGACACCTCCATCAAACCGACACAATCCATCAATGTCTATGTGGTGAAATGCACATAATCATTTGAGCTATGCAAATCTGGGAGACAAAACAAATTTATTCAGACCCTCAACCAGCATATCCTGCATTCTACGGAAACCGCAAAAACTACCCCTAAAAACGTTAAAGGAAAAACACAAACCACAAAGACTCCATTGCAATCCCCTGTGGCAAAAAAAAAATTTACGACAAACTAGAAAAATTCACAAACAAAAAGCAAGGACCCAACAAATTTGGTTATTTATTTATTTATTATTTCACCAGCTTTGTTTTAGCTCTATCACAAATGTATCAGGGCACTTTACAATATAAGTTGGACACACGACAATATTATACATACAGACATAGTTAAAACAGTATCGCTTAAAAGTAACAATGTTATTAGGAATTTCTCTAATGTGTTATGGAAGAGAATTCCAAAGTTTTGGGGCAGCATGTCTGAAACTGCCTTCGCCATAAGCCTTCTTACATCTGTTGGGTGTGAGATTGGTGGGGTCGTTGGCCGATCTGAGTGTGCAGTTTGGGGTGTAAGGTTTACTGAGGTATTACCGTGGAGGGATTTAAAAGTAATAACGATAATGCGGAACTGTATACGAATGTGGATGGGAAGCCAGTGGAGGTTGGCCAACACTGGAGTGATATGGTCTCGCGGGTTTGTTCAAGTTATTACTCGGGCTGCCCTGTTTTAGACAACCTGGAGCCGACGTATCTGGTAATCAGGGACTTTAGAGAGAAGGGAACAATAATAGTCCATTCTTTACATAACTAAAGCCTGAACCGCAGATTGGCACACCGAAGTTGTCAAATACCTACGCGCACGACCAATATTACGTAGGTGGTAATTACAGGTTTTAATGACCTTGGATATATGGGAGAGAACTAAGAGTGCGGCCTCCGACCTATCTAAGGAGTCAGCGATAAACGAATGAACGTGAAACAGGGCAGTTTCAGTCGAGTGATTGCACATGTATGCGGACTGATACAACTCGGAAAGTCCGTTATTGTCAATGTGGGCATTGAGTCTGTTTATGACAAGTCGCTCAATTATTTTACCAAATGATAAATTAGATACAGGACGATAGTTTTTCAACTGGGGCGTATATTTAGATATTGATTTTTAGTAGGGGGAATACTATAGCTTCTCTGGTAGATGTGAGAACTGTGCTTTCACACAACGATTTATTAATAATTATTAATAGGATCGGTATAATAGGCTGAAAGAGACTTCTTAAGGAGCCATGTTGGTATAGTGTCAAGTACAGAGGACTTAGCACCTGCTGACTGAATAACATGTTCGAGTTCACTGCTGATGACAGGGTCAAAGGCGCGCAAATGGGATTTAACCCGGTTTGGTTCAAGTGGGCATCGGGAACGTGTGAGCCAACCTGTTGAGATTTAATATCGGTCATGATCTTATCGATTTTGTCATAAACATATTGAGAGAAGTTGCCAGCTTTTACTGCTGGCGGATCACTCGATGGGAGAGGGTGTTGGCTTTGACCTAAGAGGCTGTTCGAAGCTTTAAGTGTTGACCTTTGATCGGCGTTATCGAATTTCCTGTGGAATAAATTTTGTTTGGACACAGCTGAGGACATTATTCCGTTTTTCAATAAAAATGTCTCTGTCAATTTGAAGTTTGGATTTCCGCCAAATCGCTTCTGCCTTGCGTCTATCGCCCCGCAGAGCGTGCAATTCGTCAGTCCCCTATGGATTCGTTGTAATATTATCATCTTCAATTACGCTGAGCGTTTGGGCCAGTTCATCACTAAATACGCCTGGGTCGAGGTTCCGGAATTCGCGGCCTGTCGTACGGTATTGATGTAAGTTCGGGTATCACAGTGGATATCAAAGGTGATGGTATCAAAGGTGATCGGATATCATGTCGTCTATTGATAGAGGAACATCGTGGAGCAGGGAATCATCGTTGTGGGTGAAAACCAGGTCTAACGTGTTCCCACTATTATGAGTTGTCCCAACCACGTGTTGATGCAGATCGTAAGTTTTTCATAAGATCCACGAACCTTTTGGTGGTGTAGTCCAGTGTGTCGTTGAGGCTGACGTTGAAGTCGCCGCACAGCAAGCATTTCCTGGCGCCTAGTGAGTTCACATAAGAATGTGTTGAACTCAGAGTGAAAGTCTGTCACTGAAGAGGATGGGACGATAGATTACGGCAATGTTGACACGAGAGGGTTTGCATCGGACGAGGGTCTGGAGTTCGAACGAAGTCAGTTCAAAGGACATTTTCTGTTCTGCAATGCACAAAGTTCCTATTTAATGTACCTGCACGCTTGTCGAGGCGTTGTGTAGATTAAAACAACAGCTTAAAGAAACATGGAATAAGATAATACCCAAAAGAAACAACAATATTAAATATATGGCATCCTTTACCTTTACATGTTGGGGGCTAAAACGATCCCAGGAAGTTACACTAGATAGACTTAGATTGGGAACCTTTAAGGGCCCAAACTATTTCCTATTTAAAATTGGTATACACCCCGATGGATTGTGTGACCATTGTGCTCGTCCAGAAGATGTCAAACACGTCCTCCTCCAAAATATAATACCCAGAGAAATTTACTTAAAAAAGAACTTGGACTAGACAATAAACCATTGACAATAAAACAATTTTTAGGTTCAAAACCAAAATGCTTATCTAACAATAAAATACATAAAATCTGTTATTTAATGCACCTCTTTGATCCCCGTTGGAACCAACTGACTAATAACAAGTAGTCATCTTCTATTATGATAAATACAATAAACAAATTATAAGCACGTACAGTTATAATGAATTATGCACACACAGGGGATCCGTAAAATGACGAAAGCTTTTGTCTGGATTTATAGCCTGCCCTCATTCATGATATTTTGACCAATGGCACGAGAAATTACACACAAAACTTATATTTTACTGACATATTATTACAAACAAATCAATAATTTTACTTAAAATGGAATATCTAAACATAAACTACCGAATACCGCCCATTTCTGTCACCACGGCACTTCCTCTTTAAGTAAAAGTTTCAAAACTGTATAAAATATCTAAGATGTATGTTAAAACTAGATAGCGCTACTTTAATCTACACAAATTCGACAATTATATTACAATATTAGTGCATGTATTTCCAGTTAGTACGCATATTCGTTTGCCCGCTTGCTTGATGATGTTGGCAGGAATCTACATGTAGTCCCTCCGGGTGTATACCTAACAATGGTCGCCGATTGCTACATCGGTCACCCCAATGTACGCAGGCCTAGGGTTCATATGGGTTTTATATGGTCGGGTCTGGTCGGGTCTTTCCGGTAACATTACAGACATCGGCTGGATCGGTGGCACATGGTCATTGGGCAACACGTGAAAGCTATACGCTCCCAGCGGCATTTCGGACAGCGTCGGCCCGAAATTGAAGGTCAGATGTGGCTCTCTTGGAGATTGTTGCCAAATACTCGGCGAGGTCCTGCTGGCGCGCCTCCGTGTCTGGAGAAGTGTTTTGGGTATGGGCGGGGCTGCTGATGCCCCTTCACTTGGTGGTCTTTCCCCATGTAGACGCTCACGATGTTGACCGCGCCCACACAAAAGCGTACTTATTGGTGGACTGGTCGCCCTCATGCACGAGTCGAGCAAATCACTACTAAACACTGTGTTGGTTTCGTTTTTATTGTTATACGACTTAGAAGCACAAAGCTGGCTATAGATTTGCATATCTCTGAATTCAATCTAATACGATACCCACTATAAATTGAATTCTGATATGAAACGTATCCAGAAGCCTACAGAAGCCCAAGGTTCTCACAAAGCTGCCTATCAGAAATATTGACAGGATAAATTAATTTGGGGCTCCAACAAAAGATAGTACAGTATACCAAGTTAGTTTTAATAACTCACTTTGTGGCAATGCAACTGAACCTAATAATATATTACACTACATTGCGAGGTGTTGAGTTTCCTTCCACAATGTGGCCGTAAATCACACCCCAAAAGTTATCGTACGTAAATGTGTTCATCGTCT
>JAVCKS010029449.1:0-12527 GCA_032273685.1 Pteraster tesselatus | reverse complement strand
CTTGCTTGCTTGCTTGCTTGCTTGCTTGCTTGCTTGCTTGCTTGCTTGCTTGCTTGCTTGCTTGCTTGCTTGCTTGCCCGCTTGCCCGCTTGCCCGCTTGCCCGCTTGCCCGCTTGCCTGCTTGCCCGCTTGCCCGCTTGCCCGCTTGCCCGATCGCCCGCTTGCCCGCTTGCCCGATCGCCCGATCGCCCGATCGCCCGCTTGCCCGCTTGCCCGATCGCCCGATCGAGTTTAGCCACAATTTTTTTCAGATATATCAGACTCATTTCTAAGATGTGCTTGATGTACCTGGTCTTGTGATTCCATGCAACTCCCATTTGTTTTTCCCACTGTATGTGGTTGTGCATGCATGCGTGACATTATTCCTAATCGTAAAATTATAACGTTTACGTTGAATTTGTGTAAATGGACTTACTCATGCAATTTTTTTTATTAATTTAGACCAATTTAGAAGTAAAGCCCGCTTAAGGGCCCTTGGTGGGGTCCAGGGGGGAAGCCCCGGTGGGGGTCGAGGGGGCGAAGCCCCCCTTAAGCTCCATGGTTCTAGTAGTTTTAAGGGGGGAAATTTGGGTTTCTAGGCCATGTTTTATGCAGATTATTTGTGTTTATGAAATGTGGAAATATGAAGAAATATTATTAATAAACATGAAATAATACTTAAAAAATAACATTTGATGTCATGTATTGGTTTTTTTTTTTTTTTACACAATTGATGTTTAACCATTATATTGTCTTACCTTTACTACCACTAGATAAGTTGAATCTTGTTAAATACCAGAGTAGCATATTAGTGTGCTTCTAGCGTGAGAGACCATACGATTGCCCTGGCTTCCAGCTTTCTTATTTTCTAGACTAGACTTTCATACAGCCGTACAAGGCTATAATAACAGCACCATTCACATTTTGCTTTACGCGGTATAGACTACGCAGGAGGGGTTGTCCAATGGGATTTCCTAGGGTCGTAATTGTGACCATGAATAAATTATGATAATGCCTGGTTTTTATTAGTGCGGAAATATTAAAGCTTAATTTAAAAAAAATAAGGAATTATTCACTCAATTCAAAAAGTAGAAATCTAAGAATTTTATCCAGTTAGGGTAAGAATTTGTGCCGGGCGGTGAGGCTCAACTTGACCGTGAGTGTCAGTCGGAGATTTTGAGAGCTGGATAGCGCCGCCCGGCGTGGTGACAACCCAGGTCAAGGTAGGCCATACTTTTTGCAAAATTATCAAATGTAATAAAGCACTCTAAGAAGATTAATGTACCAGCTAACAAAATCTTGATTAAACTTTTTAAGTGAAGTTTTCACAAAACTTTTTTTATTACCACTAGGCTTTGGTTTGTGTGGTATTCCTGAGAATCTCATTAATGGTTTGTTGGTATCAGGAGTTCAAGGAATAACGGCAGTCAGTAATAATGCAGGGTAAGTACATGTCGTGCCTGCTGGTCCAAGTATAAGTACCATTAGTATTCCTGTGTGTCAGGTACCACCCTGTAATTAACACCACTAAATGTTTCTCTTTCTAGGGTGGATGATTTTGGACTAGGTCTGTTGTTGAAAACCAAACAAATTAAACGGATGATCGCGTCTTATGTCGGTGAGAATGCTGAATTTGAACGACAGTATCTCTGTGGAGAACTTGAAGTGGAACTAACGCCACAGGTAAGATTACATGTATAGTGGAAGAGATTACCAAACATATCTAAACCTTTGTTCAGACTAAAGGGCTGGTCACACTGCAGCGATAACGATTTACATGATATCGGCATGAAACGATATTTTAAAACTATGACATCCAGACACCTTTAGACAAAATGGCTGATCGTCAACGAGAAGCACTTTTATTGCTTTTCCTAAACAGTGTAAAAAAAGAGACAGGGGTGGGTTCATGAAATGTTTGCAAATAAGGGAGCTTTCTTCGCACGCCAATACATTTTATAAATATTTTTGTTTGTCTGAAGAGCAATATACACATTGGTTGAAGGACATTTAACAAAGATTAACAGTATAACACACAGCTAAGGATGCCAATTCATCCCAAGGAAAGGCTAGCAATAATGTAGGTCTAAGGTAAGAAGTAAGGTTTGTAAACAAGCCATGGATTAAACATGTAGTGCCCTCTTGGGCCCTATACCATGTGTACTGTGTCTGTGTCTATGGGAACCTAATCTATGGTACAGCTTTGTACATGATATTTTACATTAGGCTGTTTTTATGATGATAAACAAATTTTATGCACACTTTCTTCGCTCTTCGAAGTCGCTCTTCTTCGAAGTCGCTCTTTACGACCCCAAATTTGTCCAAAAGTGATTTTCAAGACTAACCTTTGCGAAGAAAGTGCATAAAATTTGCAAAACAGCCTACTTGCGCATACATTCAGACAGGTAGGTAGGCACATGGAGGTAGGTTGGAACAAAAATTATCCCAAAATTACAATAGAAAATAGATGGTTAATAGAAAAAACCTAAAGAGACATTTACTTCATATGAGTTATGGTTTATTTGATTGTATCATTGTAAAACTAAATACAATTTTAACCCTCAAATTCACAAAGTCATTACTATAATGGGGTTTAATTTGTAATTATGCGGTACTCTCATGAAGGTAAAGATGAGTCATTTAGGCATTGTGCAGACATTTTTGTATTGACAGCTTAACATCTCCAATAACCATTGGAGGAAGTCTACCAAGTGTTGATCTCATGGACTTAAAAACTATCCAGATCATCTTTAGATTTAGAATCATTCAGAGAATCCAGAATGGATTTGTCAATGTCTTCACGGCTTGAACTTGCTTTAGATTTTGTTTGTCTTATTTGATTTGGCTCTACAGCTGGAGTTGCTAGGTCTTTTAGCAATGTGGCGATCATCATCTAATCGATTCTTAAGATCACGCACAGTGTCTTCATAGAAATTACTCCGAGGCCCTATTGAGGACCTAAATAAATACTAATACACTTACAATTTGTGCTTCAAATGTGGTACAAGAAATTCCAATATCCCGACGTACTTTTTCACTTTAGACAGCAGCAGCCTTCTGTAGCATCTCGTATGTTTTTCAAATCAACTTCAAAAATTGTTAACACTAGATTTTGTCAATATAGGTTTCATTAATATCTTATTTCATTTGTGGACAGACAGCAGTAATTGCAAGCTGCCATAATAGAGTATGAGAACATCATGAAATATAAATGTTTTACGGCTTTACAATAAAACAACAATATTTTGAACACAGTTTAATTATGTGCATTTCATTGTGGGGTTCACTAACTTTTGAGAACAACTGTACTTCTCCTCATACGCATGGCAATTCCACTTATCATCAAGAGGCAGGCACTTGCGACCAGGGTCAGGTACATGTACCTACATGTAGCCTACATGTACATGTGTATGTTTATCAAGATGTCTGGGAAACATTCAAGAACTATTTCATGTCACCTGTTGGCGAGGTGTCCTGGCAGAAGAGTTCTTGCTTTGAACTAGTAATTGTATGAGCCGTAGTTGTATGCTTCACGGCATAATTATGCCCATTACAGCCTTGGGTTACCAGATTAGTAGTACCAGTACTTGTACCGCTACTTGTACCGGTACGAGTGTAACATGCCAAATTTTCCACTATGTGCAACTTTCCGGATGTCCAAATATGGTCACCTACGTTATTGCACAACGTCTCGCAAAATTGACTGATCGATAATGCTGAGCATGTATGGTGTTTGTATAAGTAAGGGGGCGCTTTTTTACAGGTGGTGGATACATGTAATTTGTAATTGTCTTATCGATCAACCCTTAATTGTGCGTATTTGAAAGGAA
The DNA here is from genome assembly GCA_032273685.1 of Pteraster tesselatus. Taxonomy (NCBI): domain Eukaryota; kingdom Metazoa; phylum Echinodermata; class Asteroidea; order Velatida; family Pterasteridae; genus Pteraster; species Pteraster tesselatus. Next base: position 8,718 of record JAVCKS010029449.1, on the reverse strand, counting down.
CATCACTCAATCTTGAGTGAATGGCAGCCCCATAAGATTACACACAACTTCCTTTTAATATTAACTATTTTTGGCGGAACATAAGCAATATTTTGTTAGGTCTAATCCTTTTTTTGCAGATGGTTGCATACAAATTTGGTTTGAGTGTCCACTAGGGCGAGGTAGCACTTTATTAAGTATAATTGTAGATGAATGGAGATTCAGTTCAATTGTAAAAAAAAAATACCTGCAGGTGCTTGTTCATTTATTTATTATATATCCATTTATTTATAATAAGAATACATGTATATTATTTATTTTAGCATGCGATTTGGATCTTTTCTGGACCAGTAGTGCATTGTTGAAGCAACAGTATAGATAGCGCCCTCGATCTTTCAGTAACTCAACCACGATCAGGAATACTGGGCATTATAGGGTCTACAGTACGTGCGAAAATTACTGGCGACATAACCCGGTACCCGGTACCTCTTATTAAGTGTAAACATATAGATTTTTGCAGCACAATCGCAAGTGGTATATTAGTGATATTTACATGTACATTATCGGAAAGAGCTTGAATTGTTATATTTTTCATGCGAAAATTTGACCTAGTTTGACCTCTAATTCTGATTACACCAATTTGAAGGTGTATATTAATAATAAAACCATATCTTAAGAACTGCAACTGGTACTTTTATAATCTCCTACATGTACATTCATCAGATTCTCCTTGGCCCTTCTGTTGTACATCTGCTTCTTTTTGTCTCTGCATTGGTTGTAGCCTCCTGGAATGATTGATGTATTTCTTGCTGTAACTTCGTAATGTATGGCTCTTACCCCTGACTGGCCTCATATTGGTGTTCTTGAGGTCAACTGGTAGTCTTGGTTCTCTTCCAAACATCAAGAAGAAGGGCGAGTAGCTGGTCGACTCATGTTTAGTGCAGTTATATGCATGCGTCAGTGTCTCAGCATGCGATGCCCAGTTCACCTTTCTAGTTGGGACAAGGGTGCCTTACATCGAAAAGAGGGTGCATTAAAGCTTTCAGTCATCCCGTTACCTTGTGGTTGATATGGTGAGGTTTTGCCTTTTGTCCATGAGTGTACATAGTTGGTATATCACACTCGATTCGAAACTCCTGCACTGGTCCGAATGTAGTTGTTCTGGAGAATGCTGTAGTTGGAGATGTATTTCTCCCATAGCCCACAGACTACAGTATTTGCCTTTTCGTCTGCGGTGGGGTATGCCTTGGCATGATGCGTGAAGTGGTCAGTCATGACTAGAAGATGTTCATATCCTCCAGTGGCTCTTTCTAGGCCGAGAAAATCGATGCATACCAATTCTCCTAGACGACTCGTTTGGATGCTTTGTAGACAAACCCCCAGTCTACCTTCAGAACGCTTGCGTAGCATACACCGTCTACAAGTCTCAACATACCCCTTTACATCGGAGTCAGTATCCGGCCAGTAGAAGTGGCACTTTACCAATTGAAGTGTCTTCTAAAATCCAAGATGGCCCATCTCATCATGGAGGCTCTTTAGGACCTGTTCCTGTAAGAAGCGAGGTAGAACTGGAATGCTGTAGATGTTGTTACCTTCGCCTTTGGTGTAAACAAGAAGTTCGTCCTTTTTCTGAAGTTGATCCCAAGAGCACAGCAGTCTCTGTACATTTTTTTCGGCTCAGCTTGTGTTGCCAAGTTGCCTTTAGGTGAAGTACCCTACGAATAACTTGATCCTCTTGCTGGGCACCTCAGCTTGCTGTCGCCAGTCATACAGCTCATTCTATACGTCAGGGGGCAGGCATTGATGGGGTCAGATAAACCTGTTGAGTGTATAAAGGCATCACTTTCTGGCGCAGTCTGGTTGTCGATCTTTGAGGGTACGTCTTGCGAAATGGACGAAGTTTCTTGAAAGTGAACTTACAAATCCACTGTGGTCATCAGTTTCTCATCCACGGCATTATCCGTCGCAATCAAAATCTGTGTCACCTCTTTCCTCGACATCTGCGTTGGCATTCTTTCCTGGACGGTACATTATGTTCAGTTTGAAAAGTGATAGGTCATGTGCATCCAGTTTTGCACTCTTTAGAACATAGGTCATTGGATTGTTGTCTGTGACTGCCGTTACTTCATGACCATACAGGTAGTCTCAGAATATAGTCGTAAGTGCCCTGTGTAGTGCTCCAAATTCCAGCTTGTGAGAGGATATTTCTTTTCTGACAAAGAGAGGGTCTTGCTAGCATATGCCACTACACAATCTTAACCATCTTGTTCTTGGGTGAGCAGTGCTCCAAGGCCATCAAGAGAAGCATCGGTCTGAATAGTGAAAGGAAGAGCATGATCAGCCTTTAAACTAGAATTGGGGTAGAGTTCAGCTTGGAGATGAGAGTTTTAAATGCAATCTTTCGTCCAGACAAATGGTGGATCTCTGTTTCCACGCTTTCCTCCAATGAGGCCAAAAAGTGGACCAGCTATCTTCGCATAGCCCTGAATAAACTTGCGATAGTAGCCAGTTATCCCAAGGAAGCTCCTGACGTCTTTCTTCGATCTGGGATTGGGCCGATTCTCTACAGCTGCAATCTTCTCCGGATTTGAAGAAATGGCACTTAGAGGGCTTCAACTTGATGTTGTATTGTCTTAGTCAATCAAACACCTGGCCCAAGTGAGTGATGTGGCCGAACTATATTTGTTTACATCGTCAAGATAGGGAAGGAACCTTTCGAAATTCTTACCATTACATGCGGTCGACATCAAACGCTGAAAAGTGGCCAGTGCATTGACAAGACCAAAACGCATCCTCACAAACTCAAACAGTCCCATCGGCGCGTTGTAAATGCCGTTTTTGGCCTGTCCTTCTCAGCAACGCTGACCTAGTGATAGCCCGAGGTAAGGTCTAAGCAAAAGAAATATTTAGCTCTTCTCAAAGCATCCAGCGCTTTGAGTTTAGTTTGCGATAGTCGACGCAGAGTCGGATGCTACCATCCTTTTTCCGGAAAACAACTACTGGAGATGCAAATGGCTGCGTTTAATGACACGGGCATTCTCTAGATCATTAATATATTTACGACAAACCTTGGAATTCGGCTGGTGCAATACGCCTATATGGTTACGGACAGAGGTAGGGTCACTGAGAGGAATTTCATGTTCGACAGTTGGGGGTATACCTATGTCAAATGCATCCTTGGAGAAGACATCGGAATTAATCCTGAGAAGATTCTCAATTGCTGCTTTAGGGGAACCCAGATTAGCATCATCCACGTCAACATCTGGCATGGTATTCTCATCAGAGCTTGTCTGTTGAAATGTCACCACCGCTGTATCATCAGGGTTTGATGATACAGCGGTTTGACGATGAGCCAAGGACTCGGACACATAACAGCCTTGCTAGAACTGTTTTTTCCTAGCTAATGGTGTTTGATGAGAAAGGTTGCAAAGGCGTATGTGCGTCTTACTATCTTGAACTTCAACCAACATCTGTGCGAAAGCTAAGTTCTGCGTGTTCGTACTCTCTACTAGAGTGAGATGGTCCATCCTTTTGTTGATTTTAGCACCCTTTTGTTGATTTTAGCGCTTTGGCTGGGATAATGACTTCAGCTCCAGACTGTACTTCAATAGGGCGTCTTTCCACATAGCGCAGATTCACAATTTCCCCATTAATACAAGCAGTATCTTTGCCAGCGATATTGACACACTGCAGTACCAGCTCGGAAACTTAGCTTTGGAGATGAACCCTCTTCCATCCTCGTTATGCAGACGGTCTCGCACTACGAGGATCTCGTTGGTTTCAAAGAGGAATCAGGGTGGATCTTCTGAAGTAAGTCCCCGGAACTACTAGTGCTGGGACATCATCTATTGCTTCACCATTAGCACCAGTGCCAAGGAGTATGTATCCTAGATGGGGGACATTTTGACCTCCAGCACCCTTGATGAGAATGTTGGTCTGCTTTAGATCTTGTAGTCTAAGCTCAGGATGAGTTGAGATGAAGGCGTCTGTGATGGTGGTCACCTGTTAGCCAGTGTCGAGCAAAGCCTGACATTTACTCCCAGAGACGACTATGTTTGTCGTACTCGCAGGTCCTACCAACTGCCTCTCGTCTGACTGACGTATCGTCGTGGTCTGAAATGAGGCTGTCTCTGGTCTGCTCGTGCATGGATGTGCAGTAAAGCTCTCTTGTGTGGGTCCACCGTCTAATTTTGGGAGATCTTACTTTAAACAATAAAACAATAAAAGCATGTCCTGTAGGTCTGGTGAGGTAGCCGACGCACTACACAGGAGGAAGATTGACATGTGCTGCGTGCAGGAGCTGCGGTGGAAGGGGAAAGTGCTAGGATGTTGGGGGGGAAAAGACAAGTGCTACAAGCTCTTCTGCAAGGCAGGGGAGATGGAACAGGTGGTGTTGGTGTGTTGGTGGCAGAGAGTTGGACTGAGCAAGTGATGAGTGTCAGCAGGGTGAGCGAACGGAACCTGGTTGTCAAGTTGGTTGTGGAAAGCGTATGGTGAACATCATCTCAGCGTATGCCCCACAATCAGGCAGACCACAGGAGGAGGACGAGTTCTGGGATGCAGCTATTGCCACGATGTCCGGATTCCCTGCAGGTGACGTAGTAATCATCGGAGATGACCTGAATGGGCATGTGGGAATGGCAGCAAATGGTTATGAAGGAGTGCACGGTGGCATGGGTTATGGAGACAGGAATTCTGAAGGTGAGAGGATTCTGGAGTTTGGAGACGCAACAGGGATGGGGATCTGTAACACTTTTTTCAAGAAGGTGGTATCCAAACTGGTGACGTACAGTTCAGGTGGCTGCAAGAGCGCAATCGACTTCCTGATGGTGAGGAAAGAGGACCGCTGTAAAGTTACAGATGTGAAGGTTATTCCGAGTGAAGAGTATGTGCCGTAGCATCGTCTTGTTGTAGAAGATGTGAGAATTGGCAGTGCTAAGAACTGGCGGAGGCAACAGCGATGGTTTTGGGGTGAAGGTGAGGGTCCACGAGGGCTCCGTACTCAGTCTGCTGCTGTTCGCGACCGTGATGGACGTGGTGACGAGAGAGGCGAAAGAAGGACTGCCATGGGAGCTGCTTTACGCAGATGACCTGGTGTTGATGGCGGTCACTAGGGAGGAGCTCGCAAGGAAGGTGTCAGTGTGGCGGGCTAGCCTCTCGTCAAAGGGAATGCGGGTAAATATTGCCAAATCAAAAATCATGGTCGTTGGTGTTAGTGCAGGGGTCGTGTCACAGTCTGGAGCGTGTTCATGCTGCGTCTGTGGCAGGGGCGTTCAGGCCAACTTCATTGAGTGTTTGAGATGCTGGAAGTGGGTCCACAGGAGGTGCAGCGGCGTGAAGGGGAGCCTGATAACAGCAAGAGGTGCGATGTTCGAGTGTAAGAGGTGCAGGGGTAAAGTGGCACAGCCATCCGCAGATGACCTGGAAGGCCTGGCGGTGGATGGAGAGTCGTACGAGAGGGTGGAAAGCTTCTGCTACCTTGGAGACACGCTTGATGCAGATGGTGGAGTGGAGTCAGCGGGGACTGCCAGGATTAGAAGTGGTTGGACAAAGTTCAGGGAGTTGGCCTCATTTTTAACATCTAAGGAGCCATCCCTGAAAATGAAAGGGCAGGTGTACGCAGCATGTGTGAGAAGTAGGATGGTGCACGGGAGCGAGACGTGGGCGATAAGAGTGGACCAGGAGGAGAAGTTGGAAAGGACAGAGATGAGGATGGTGAGGTGGATGTGTGGCGTGACGCTGAGGGAGTCCAGTGAGGAGCTGAGAAGGAGGCTGGAGGTGGAATCGATCAAGGTGGTGATGAGGAGGAACAGGCTGAGGTGGTATGGACACGTGGAGAGGAAGGATGAAGGTGACTGATATGAAGTTACTGGGCCTCAAGTCGAAGGACACCCAGGACCGAGCCCAGTGGAAATGCGTCATAAAGAGATTCAAGTCGGACCCGGCTGAGTCTGGACAAGCGACTTAAAGCCGGATATGATGATGATGATGAGTGCACGTACTGAATACAAAAATTATGAGAAATAGAACTGTGGATATCTCTGATTAATTCAACAGAAGAGAAAAAGACAAATCTCAATTTCATAGCCCGGGCACGGCAAATGTCGTGGTTGCCGTAGGCCTACTCAATTGCCGAACTCCCCTGAAAAAATATCCGCGGCAAAGCGGGGGTGCCCAGCCACATTTGACACTATGCTAAGCTCAAATATTTTCTGCTTTGCAGAACACACACGAAAATCGTGGAATAAAGCTTGAACGCGGAAAACGACATTTTGATGAAGAAAAAAAAAAATGCATAAAAAACACCCAAAACACAGAATTGATAAATAGTATTCCAATACAACAAGAAAAATATTAAAACACGATACGTAATAAAACAAAACAAACAAGATTTAAATCTACAATTCGCCCTATCGATGTTGACGCAATGCCGTGCCCCGATCTATTAATAGAGTTGGTAATTTTCCAAGAAATATCGAGCGAGACAATGCGTACGTGTTCAGGGCCGCAGGCACAATTTTAAACGCGGAATTCAACATTTAAATTGTTATTGTATCGTTGCAGTGAGACCAGACTTTAACTACTTTGTCTGTAACTACTATTATTTGTAAATTGTAGGGTACTCTTGCAGAGAGAATTCGTGCAGGTGGTGCTGGTATTCCAGCATTCTACACCTCTACTGCTTTTGGGACATTAGTTCACCTGGGAGGAGCACCAATCAAGTATGGTGATGGAGGATCAGTAACAATAACGAGTGAACCCAGAGAGGTATAACAAATGAAGCCATATAGGTGTAATGAGTGAATCCAAAGAGGGTATCGCAAAATATTATAAACTAGCGGGGGTAACCTGGCACCGCCTGGGTTATAAAACACATTCGTATCCCTTTTGTTTCCATTTTTTTATATTCAAAACCACCCCGAGGTCATGGTGATTCAGAATATGGTGTTGGGGGTCTATATGTTATGGTTTCTGAGTTCAGAGCATTCATACATTTACACGGTTTGCCCTTTATGTATATAGATTGTTCATCATTTGTTTTTAAGGCGAGGAGTTTTGATGGGAGAGATTTTATCATGGAGAGAGCAATCTATGGAGACTTTGCACTCGTCAAAGCATGGAAGGCAGATAGAGCTGGAAACCTTATTTTTAGAAAGACAGCACGTAACTTTAACCCTGCCATGGCTCGGGCTGCAAAGGTCACCATTGCTGAGGTAAGATATAGTGGTGAACAAATTTCAACCAAAATATGTCTTTGAAGGATTTGTAGAAAATGTATTTTTTGTTTGTTTTAAGGTTGAAGAGATTGTAGATAATGCCAGCTTTTCTCCAGAGGATATCCATGTACCAAGCATCTATGTTCAGCGAGTTGTAAAGGGAGAAAAGTATCAGAAAAGAATTGAGGTCAGTTTGGATAAAATTACCATATTTATTTTGCCAAAATAATGTGATTTAATCATGAAGCTTTCTTGTATCTTGGACCTTGATGCCAAAACTCATCAGTTTTTGTGAAATGCCTAAATAATGTTTTATGATTATCTTTCAAGAGGTTAACTTTAAGACAAGAAGATGGTGGTAATGAAGAAGAAAAATCTCTAGGTGCACTCATGAGAGAACGTATCATACGCCGTGCGGCCCTGGAGTTTGAAGATGGAATGTATGGTATCCTTAAACTGCGGGATGTTTGGTATAGATACACTCATGACAACTCTAGCTACAAAAATGTCTATAATTATTCTTGTCCTTACACTGAAATATACAATGTATGTATTCTCCATCAATGTAAAGTTATATTCTTAATCAAAGCCTGTCAGCTAATCTTGGTATAGGAATGCCCATGCTGGCAAGCAATTACATAAAGCCTGGCATTACAGTTCAACTGCAAAGTGAGAATGGTGTTCTTGGTTTGGTAAGAAAGGAGTGGGAAATAGGGCTATGAAATGAGCAACAAACATCTGTCTTAATAAATATTACAAATATTACAAACCCTACAAATTCTGTCTAGTATCATCAGCGGGGATTTAAAAAAATATTTTTGCTATAAAAGCTGCCCATCACAACCTCCTAAGAGGTCCACTCATGTTGAGGGCTAACGGAAAAAGGGTAGAAAATTAGAAAGACCTAATCAAGAGAAACGGTTGACATTACATTGAAACTGGGACGGGTTATAGCCGGTAAACAGGCTAAAGGTACATGTAGGGAATTTCAAAGTGAGGCAGTGCTTGGGAAGAAAATAGATGAGTAGCTCGCAGTATTCATTTTGGGAACATTGACTGAAAGGATGGGAATTAGATGTCCCAGAGATATTTTTTATTTAAGATCATGGCCATTGCATATACCATTTCTTCTCTAAACACATCATATGGTACTTTAGGTGTTATTCTTTATACTGAATATCTGTAATTACTGTAATTCTCTCCTTAATGGGTTGAAACACTGACGTCAGTCGCCTTTAAAATAGTGCTGCACGAATCAGTCATTTTATGGGAATTGGTTACAAACTCCTAAGGTCCCTGGTACTCCCTAAACAATTGCACATGTTACGTAGTCAACAACCTTTTATAAAATTGCATTGCATATGTACAAAACCCTAACCACATCTGTATTTAACAAATTCATTAGATCCTACCGAATTGCAATGGCCTTTGGTGTGGTCCCATACATGTATACTCAACAAAAATATAAACGCACGAACAAATTTCTTTGGTTATTTTTATTTCCAGAGATATAATGCATATC
>JAVCKS010029405.1:0-12529 GCA_032273685.1 Pteraster tesselatus | reverse complement strand
GTGTTGTACGGCGTCATGAAGGAACAGACGATCAAATTCGATGATGAGGGCCTCCGAACGCTGTTCTGCGAGGTAGATGATATTCTGAACAGCAGACCTATCACCAAAACCTCTAGCGACTATGAGGACGCGGGGGCACTAACCCCCAATCATCTGTTGCGCCTCGGACAATAGGCTGCTCCCCGGAATATTCGTCAAGGAAGACTCCTACCTAAGGAGAAGATGGCGCCAGGCCCAGTACTTGGCTGATGTCTTCTGGCGGAGATGGAGCCGCGAGTACATAAGCGGACCACAGGAGCGCCAGAAGTGGTATAAAGAGACGCGGAACGTCAAGGTTGGAGATGTGGTTCTCGTCGCAGACAGCAACCTCACTAGGAACCGATGGCCAATGGGGCGAGTTCTCGAGGTTAGACCGAGTGAAGACGGCTTGGTGAGAAGTGTCACAGTACGCATCGGGTCGTCAGAACTGAGGAGGCCTATCACTAAGCTATGTCTCCTCCTGGAAGCGGACTAACTTCGTCTACTTCGAGCTACGGAGAGCGGCCTTATTGATGTAGGGGTCTGATCAAGATGATTCTTAAGAACTGTAGTACTACGTTGTTTGTTATTTTAGTATGTTATTGTATGTGCGTTGGATAACTCCTGACTTACTGTCCTGCAATTAGGGAGCCGGGATGTTACGGGTTGGATAAGGCGCACCGGCAGAGGGCGCTATGTATTTCGGAAGTTGACAAATCGGTAAACCGTACCACAGCTCATTTCCTGAGGTCTTAGTTTTAGGAGTTATCCTTGTCTCGTTTTTGAAAGTTTGTTGGACCCTGGACCCTGGACCCTATACCAGCGGTAAGAGATAATCCAGTTCTTTTTGAGCTATGTAATAATGTTCAGGTGTAGTGTTTAAATCGTAGTTTAGGAAGTTATAGACGAAACTAACCGGGGTCCGGGGAGAGTAATTTTCAAGTCATGGCTTTGTCTGTGTAGTATCACTAGTCTACTATTAACTAAGTACTGTACTAGTAACCTGGGCGCAGTAAACTTTGCCTTAGAAATTAAGCTAATTTATTTAGATCCCTGATATTGTCACGATACATGTATTTCCGTACCTAGTGTTTTTCGTGTTGGTACAGTTCTTAGCCCCTACGCTCTTTTACATGTAGCAGCGCCCTCTTGGGGTAGTGTATACGTTCGTTTTACTAGAGCTATAATTATTTACTCAGATCGATTTCATTGTTTATTTTGTCTCTGTACTTTTAATTATAGTTAACGTGGCATCATGCAGCTGTCGTGGCATTTAAGGACGGTTGTATGTCGGAAATTGAAGTCAAATAAACCAGTTGAGAGTTATTTTAAACCGACGTTACACCAGATCTGGTCTAGTCTTGGTGCAATACCGTCTCTTTTTTAGCCACAGGGGTGCGCTCACCAAGAACCGCCGCAGTCGTCATCGGCGCTACGCGGTCGCCGGTCGGCTGGCCCAGTCCATGATCCAGGAGACGGTCTTGGGAAACTCGTATAATTCGCTCCCAAAATCGGGGGCGAATTCAGTACGCATGCGTTACTTTTATACACTGCACCGCCTATCTGTTTGGAGCACGCACATAAACTGCATGCAAAATACGACAGCTAGCTCTGAAAAGTCTGGTACTGGTTACAGCACTGAATTCGCTTCCGATTTCGGGAGCGAATTATACGGGTTTCCCAGACCGTCCTCTAGACTGGGCCAGCCGACCGCGCCGATGACGGCTGCGGCGGTTCGTGGTGAGCGCCCTCTCGCGGCTAAAAACGAGACAGTATTCCACCAAGACTAGACCTGGTCCGGTTTTTTTCTCGTAGTGTGAACGTATAGCTTAACACCTAATTCAATTTCTGACAGGAATGACAGCGATAATGTTTATTGGCTATGTCGTCGAGCCACCGCACTAAATTATTAAATTTTCAGAATGAACAAAATTGTCACGAATTGAAAACCAGTAACCCTACTGATTTTCAATTCTATTAAAACAACACTCACGAAACCTACTAAAACATGTGTAATGCGTGCGTGCGTGCGGGCACAATAAAATACCTGTGACCAGGGCCGCCTAGAGGTGGTCGGATGTCCGTGCCCCAAAGCAGTGGGAAATATTGGAGCCAGTTTACTTTTTACAGGTCCTTATTGGGGCACGGGGCCTGGTGCAGTATAGCAACGGCCACACCCTCCCCCTCTGTCGGCTGGCTTGAATATAGCCCGTAGGTACACTCCGGTGCTAGAACTGAAATGTATCTCATACAGGGTAGCACCATAACCATACGGCTGTGAGGTTCCAATAAAGAATTAACATTCCCCTGAAGGTGGATCACTCATCCGAAAGATAGTGCAGAAGCTTTTGGCCCGATTTTTCAACTTGTAAGGAAATCTAATGTTCGTGGAAAAGGATTAGGATTCTGATGGCCTTCACCACCGGGTCCGGGTTCAATCCCGGGGTTAAGATGTAAATAATTGTGTTTCAGTCTTTACATGACCTTATGGGTTTGCTCTGCTCCGAGTATAAGGAAAACTGGTAAGATAAAACCAACATATTTTAATAAATATGGCCTAAAAACGTTTATTTTGCGTTGTTTATTGAAAGCGACAGGTATAGCCATGATTGTGGCCCTCGCCCTCGAATGATTCAAATTTACATTGTTCGTTACTATCTTGCCATTTTAACGGAGCTAAAACGATTGAACTATTACCTGGAGTCTGTTCAGTAGAATTCTACGACAACCGCACATACGTCACTGCGTGAGCTCAATAAGGCAGCCATTTGAAGTAGAATTGGGCCTAATTGGCATAATTACCAGGGAAATTGTCGAATGTTATTGCTTTTGGGAACAGTATGGTTGTTGATACGTTCATATAAGCAATGTTTCTCACGATAGGATTCTTTAACTCACGATACATACATCTTGAGCATAGCAAAATTAGTACATACCATTGCAGTGGGGTTAGGAATATTAAACTGTTTTAAATGGAGGATACCAAAGAAGTGATAGAAACTTCTAAATGCATTGAATTCAACATACCAGTGATGAAATCTCGTTCTCCGTCATCATTGATGCTGACAAGATGGCCGAAGTTTTCGCGGCATACGTCCTCTGCACTCGCCCAATTAATGCGATCCGTCGACTCCTTGTAACATTTACTGTTATAACCAACCCAGGCGTCGGCACATTCATAGCTGTCTGTCGGAATAAATTAGTACAAAAATACTTGTGCGTAAAGTTCGCGCAGAATGTGTTAGGTCTTATTGCGAACAAACTGAGTTGGGTATGATCTGTAATAGATAAAGATCCACACAAAATAAAAAGCCTTTGATTAGGGTCAGATTTTCCACAGCCCACAATTTTATTATTCAAGGCAAAACTGACTACAGTAGCAGGAGAATGTTCGCACTGGAACGTTTCCTTTTGGATATCACATTATGCTATCGCCCCTTTTCAGAAAATAATTTTAAACTAAATGTTATGCCTATCTACAGACTCTTCATCAATAAGACCCCAACCAACAAGTATTTTATTTGACATGGAGTTTCGTTCGCTTGTTTGGATCTGAATCAGTTTATAAAGAATAATTGAAAAACCAATTTATGATACGTGTGTGAGTTCACTAAAGCGGAAAAATAGCCAAATATTGCAACTAACTTCTCGTGAGTTCCTATCATGTTTGGCCGACAGTGTATTGTAATATCTAATTAACGCTAAAATTAGATGACGGCTCATAATGAAAATAAGAGACAACTCCAACACAAGCGATTAAGTTTAGTCTGTTAATTCGTCACACAGTAAGTTGATGCGGTGAAAGCGTATTTGTACAAACGATTATTCAATAATAACTTCATGAACATAAACATACATAATATAGCTGGTCAAATTTCCAATTTTCTACCCGATACAACGTTTACCAAAAGAGCGTAAGTTTTACGCTGTGCACGCGTTACATTGCTATAGAATTGTTTTGAGCCAACTGACCGACTGCTCCACCGTGCGAGGTAAAAAGCTGTCCCGGCTAATAACAGGTGTTATACCGGTAAATATACCATTACAAGATGGAAGCAAATTTATTGACATACCCATCAACACACATGAACCACCACAGACGTCAATTAGCTAATTTATATCGGTAAGCGAATTAAGTCTTTACCTTTCTCACAGATATATTCTCTCGAAATAGAACAAGAAACGTCGTTCCAGTTCGTGCCATACATGAGAATGACGCAGTCTTCTCTTCCTCCGGAATCGTTGGGTTCTCCGCGATTCCAGTACGAGTCAGCCTGAGAGAATTAAAAAGAATCAAGAAATACCGTCTTAGTGTAGCAACGCAGCTTCAAGTAATTTTCTGAAATAAGTGAAGGTGATTTTCAACTAATTTATCAAAATTGAATATAGATATGGAAGATGAGAATAAAACCAATAAAGAAAACATTTAGTTATCGATTACAGTTGTACGTCAAGCGTGCACTTTAGTCACGCACGGCAGGAATTCACGTGGTCGGTCGTTTTCGGGATATACAGCATACATGCTTAAAATTACCTATAGACACAGACTCGTGTTCATTCCGTACTGACAGGCCTGCTGATCATTGTGCCTTTGTTTTACTTTGAAAATCGCACGGCAACGAGCAATTCGGGGGTAAGCGTATGCGGTATTTTAAGGCTAGATCGAGCATTTCTTTTTGTTTCACCTAAATCTAGTATATGCACGGCTGCACCGACCGAGCGCATTGCATGTAGAGCTGCATATAGTAGGGGAACCCATGTCGCAGAGACCGGTTCTCGTCTGTTCTATAGTTTGCTACGTGCTTGCAGTTCACATCGGAGTCTCACGTCTGTGGTAACTACCGCTTACCGTTGAGCTTTCGTCAGACCAAACAAAATTGCCTTCTTCCGTTATATCATTGAGTCCAATCCACCAATTCACCACGGCGTACTTGGCAACCAAACCTGAAGGGAAGGAACGAGTTCAAAAATCATCTCGTGTTTCAGGAGGACTGACAGTGGTTACAATCATGATTAGGCCTATGTCTACGAATCGCTAATTATGGGAATATGAGAGGCGGTAGGTGCTATGCGACTTCTGAATGTATTGTATTGAACATACCAGTAATAAAATCTCGTTCTCCGTCATCATTGATGCTGACAAGATGACCAGAGTTTTCGCGGCATTCTTCCTCGGCCCTGGCCCAGTCAATGCGATCCGTCGACTCCTTGTAACATTTATTGTTATAGCCAACCCAGCCATCGTCACAGCTATAAGTGTCTGTCAGGATAAATGAGTATAGAAAAAAAACCTTAAGACAATGAAATGAAATTGTTGCAGAATGAGGAGGTCCGGTTCCGCAGATCAATTTTCCGCATATTATTCTACAACAGATGCCCATGCACCATATATCATTTACACTAAAACTAATGCCATGGTAAAAATGTTCCCACGATTACGTGTTTAGGCTACGCGATTGCTTGACAGCATAAGAAGTTTGCAATAGAATGAAATTTTAAATTTCAACACCATGCAATTAATAGAAAACGAGCTATTAAATTTATGTGAGCAACATGGTGCCCAAAGGTCTTTGTTGGCCTTACTTCTGCAGGCCACCTACATACAAACATTTTCATTTTATCAAATTGTTACTACATTTTTCGTGGCACACTTTACTCACGTTACCTAATTCCAATGTAGTAACACTTTTCTATCCACCCTTTATATCATGTTTAATTTACACTTCGTGATACGAGATAACTAATTAGTACATAGGGCCTATAATGGCATTTGTGAAGGTCTTCACAATGAGGCAGAGTGATACTTCGAAACAAGGGTGTAACGCCGTCAGAAGTAGGGTTTGTCAAACTGCTAATCAATCCAACGAATGTGGTTCTGCTTTAACCTTTTTCAGGACCAAAACCGGCTTAAGTCAGGTTTTCCCGACGTGAACGGATCTCTAACTACTGTCACTTCGCCCTCACCTCTGACAAAGAACCCCTACCTTCACGTGTACCTCAAATGCTAACCTAGTTTTTCTTCGTGTATTTATTGTATTTACGATAGCCCCGACTACATGTATCGCCTTTATTATGCATGACACCTTAAATGGTCATTGAACAGAACGACACGCGTCAACTTACTATCATTTGATCGGAGCAAAACTCTGAGGTGTCGTCTACTACAAGATGTTTTTTTAATAAGCGCTGGTGCCTAAAGCAAAGTAGAAAACTGAAACAACCCGAAATTTGGGCTTGTTCATGCTAACATTGTAAAGTACCAACCATCTAAATTTAAATGACAAAAACGTTAGAGCGAACGGTAAAAATGGAAATTACCTTGTCATTTCAACGGTGATTGGCACACCAGAAGTTTTACACACACCAGAATGTAAAAGAATTTAAACTATGTTGCAACATGACATTTATTATACACTTTGAAATTGAGAATTGACCTCAACGATGCTCGAGGACTAAAAATATAAATACATGTATAGTGAATTCATACGACATAAGTGTTAAAATTAATGGGAAACCTAATTATACCTACGCCTCGCCTCGCCTCCCCTCCCCCGCTCCTAGAACGCTCTAGGGCGATTATCGAAGTGGTAACGGGAAATGGGCCACCTTGACGTTATGTAAATGTGGCTGCAAATGTGTACGATGCTCGTTTAGTCGCCTAAGCAGGCAACTTCCCACATAATCCAACCATAGTCCTAATACGCAGATTACGCTTTGGAGAGATGGGCGATTGTGTTCATGCCTGATACATACATACACGCACGCATAAAATTGAGCTGCTAACTTGTTTTCGATAAGCAGTGAAAATACTTTCAGACTTCGTGCGAACCGGTCTCAAACAAATTTTAATTGTTGCTAGAATAATATCGAAACAATTGCAAACCGTATTGAAAAGAAAACAAATATCAACCGGCCCTCTGTTTGAGCCAGGAAATGGGCAATACGGTCTTGGACTGCCATCAGAGTTGCAGTTGATCTCGAAAAACAAAGCTTAAGCACAGAATTAGTTTTTGAAAGAAATAAATCGCTAGCGTAATCGACATAATTATAGTTAGGGCATATCATGATCAGATTGTATTTAGATCTTATGAATCGTGAGGATTCTGAAACTGTTTTGCAATTTAAAATTCATATAGAAATTTGCGGATTTCGGTCATTTTTACTGACAATAATAATTAACCCACATTATACACCGCCTGAATAAATCTGCGTTATTCGATTAGTGGATGGTCGATCATGTGCCTTGCAATTTCGAATGCCATATAATGATAAAGAGGCGTTGTGTAAACAAGTAACGAATGTTTCACATTCATGGGATGGTACGAATTGGTATGTTCCATTCCACTGACTCGTGGAATGGAATGTGCCATCTGTCATCACATGAATTATAATACGTACCATCGCTCGCAAACATTCGTAATTTGTATGCTAACAGGGTATCATTTACTTGTTGATACCCAACAGTTTCATTTGTTGCAATTATGATTCGAAGAAGTACAACACTATAGCCTACCGTTAAGTGTCGCACATGATGAGCGTCGAAATGAGATGGTTGGATTTTAAAATGCTCCCTTGGGCTATTTTTCCCGCCTAAATATAAACACCAACCTTTAGCTAGAGTCGCCCGTTGCTCCAAGTGACCATCATCGCCGGTAGCAGATACCCCAGCGGAAACCACAAACAACAGAACTACAGCCCACGAATGCTTCATTGCGACAAGGGATACGAACACCTTCCTCTCCAATCAGACAACACTCAAAATTGCTACTCGAAATACCCAGAGGTGTGGCTATATATATACTTTCAGGCAGAAACGGGAGACATACTGACAACGGTGGCCACCAACAATGCACAATATTGTACCAAAGCAATGGTTTACGCCCATTTGCATTGTTAGTTACTCACAGCAAAAACAATCATTAAACTCAACGCTCTCGGATCACGTGAATAATATTAAATCCCGCTAATTGGCTGAGAGAAAAACGTGGGCACGTCACTTTACGGTCGTAAGGTCTCCAAGTTCAGTTCCCTTGTTCGATCCCGAGCAGAGGTGGCAACCTGCGAATCTGATTTTCGGTCCCTGCCTTTATTCCTCTAGGGTTTCCCCCTTGCCAGATTCTGGGGCTTTCCACCCACTTAAAAAAACCATAACTTACTTTGTGAGTGTAGCAGGGCTTATTTATAGTCCAGTATATTATGATAGAAAGTAGCATTTCGTTTGTATAATATAAAATGTTAATTCCTTTTTTTGTCTGCGATGATTCCTCAAAAGGGGTAATTATTACTTTGTAAATGTGGAATTATTTTTTATGTTTGATGTATTGTTCATTTATTCAGTTTAATCCTTCTTTGGTAGCTTTATTTAGCAGCATATATTCACAGGAACAAAGAATTATTGTGTAATGCTTTTACCATGAGCTTAGTAGTAACTTAGGGCGTGTACATGTTATGCTTGGTTGGCTTGGTTGGCTAGAATTAAGTTAGTACATTTATAAAACTTGAATTGTTGTAAAAACTGCTAAACAAATTACTTGCTTGACTGGCTAGGCCATGCTTGCTAAGCATGGGCATTGTGCCAGATAGGCAACACCACCAAAGCCAATCTGTACGAACAAGAGCTGTCTGTCTGTCTGTTGTGGACTCGGTGAGTTTTGTTTATAGTTTATTAGTACTTTATAACATTTTGGCAGTTTACCTGATTATATTTACTTACAGTGACAAGACTTTAAGGTGTTATAATTGGTGAATGCACTCAAGCATAGTGGTTTGCATAGTGCTTCGCGTCCTGCATATACCTATAATTCTCATTCTAAGTGTGTTATGGAAGTATAGGGTTAGAGCTCTTTAAGATAAGTTTAAAGTTGTAAATTCATTTTATTACTTGGCTCTTATTTGTTTGGCGGAACGATTATTTTACAATTACACTATCTTTAGTTATACTAAGTGTAGTTTGTTTTGTTTTGAAACTGTATTATTACGTTCAGCCGATAAATAGCAGTATTAGGAATTATGTACATTAAGTACATTTATAAAACTTTAATTGTTGTAAAAACTGCTGAGAAAATTACTGTACTCTGTAGTAATGGCTGACTTGTAAAACTCTATTTCTATGTTCCTGACTTTAAGACGCCTAGCAATATGGACTAGTTAGCCTTGAGCCACCCCATAGATTAAATATTAACGTTCATTCACAATTTCCCCCCATACTTGTGACGTTGGTGGTCGAGACCTTAGTATTCACAATAAGCTATTAATGTAGTATGCATCTGTTTAGTTAATGGCTCTTCAACGGTACAATAGTTCCGCTATAGTTTTGAAGACTAACTTGCCATTTGGATAGTCATTTGTTGTGGGTGTAGGACTAGAATCAGAATTGTTATCTTCTAGTCCAATCTGCACAGCAGTCCTTTTGTTATATTTAGTTACTTGCATTTCCATTTACAGTTACGCCACTAGGTCTGTATAGTGGTACTTACCTAATGATTTTGTTATTTCTTTCATTTTGTAACAGGATGCTTTGTCACATTACCTGTAATAACCGAAACCCTTTTTGACACTGTTGATTCTGAGTTTTGGGGTATTTTGTTGTCTATTCTTTTATTGTCTTTATTTCTTTTTGATAATTTTGGGAGTTCTATTAGGACAGACTAAATTTAGAGCCCGATTAAGGAGTTCCATTATCGTACACTAAATAATTATTTATATCACATGATTATTTTCCGCTGTTCTTTTCGAGTTCAGTTCAGATCGAGATTGATTAGATCATTTTTTTTCCGTTTTAAAGGTTTCAGTTCATTATGTCGAAATAAACAATTATTTCAGCCTGTGCATTCTTTACATCAAGTATTGCTGGGTTTGTTTTTGTCCACGTTTTTCGCGAGACGTCCCAACCTAACCCAGCTGTTTTGCTTGTCACGTACGAGAAAGCGAGTCCCCAAATTCGTTAGGTTTAAAGTTGTATACCGTTTATGAGCTGTTCCAGTTTTCCGGGAATACATGCGCACCAGATATAGACCAAGACCAATGTATCGACTCATAACGTGCATCACCCCGATTCTTTTAAAGCATCGATTACCAAGTGTTTTTGGCTCTCAACTACGTACGGTAGGCCTATGACTTTAAGGAAATGAGTGTAAGGTTGGTTTTCGTTGGTTTGTGTATTACCAAGATGGATCACCCTAAAGTGAAGACACTTAGCTAATTCTAATCGTCTGTTAATTGGTAGTAGTAAAAAGATTGTCGTTTTTTCTGTTTTTAGTCATTCAAAACTAGAACTCGCGGCTCGAATCTTCGCATTGTTTAGAAGAGGGCGTTCTATCATATCTAGCCCGGTGATAGTGTTCCCTTTGGCACACGTCACACCTTAACCTCATGATTACACGAACATAAAACGGCCGGGAACGAGCAAGATGATCGCGTGACACGTACGATTCATGGTCATTTTTGAGCTCTGGTTCCAAAAATTAGTTTCCGTAATCCATTTGTATTAATTACAAGTTCTGAACAATTTTAATCTTGTTATGTTCTCAAATTATGTTCTCAAATTAAACAAATACTGTGTTGAAGGTTATTTGACTTAAGAGGGATCTCTGTTACAATAAGTTGGTGATCGTTTTGCCACACCTGTCTGCCTTAATTAATTTTGCATCTTACATCAAATCTTACCTATGCATCTAATTCACGGCGGGCCTCTCTTAGTCAACCCGGCTCTAAATGGGTACCGTAGCTTGTCTCATTAAGAGAGTAAGCGAACAAAGGCGGCGGAGAAGAGGAAACAGCCACCATCTCCAATATGCCGAGGCCTCATCTCACTTAATTGTGTTTGTTTTCTTCATGTGGTCTTTGGTTACAACCATATACAATGTACCTTAGCTTTAGAGAAATACGTAGCAGTTTTAATGCAGTCTATTATGTGACTTAATTATGTGACTCCTTAACTTTGTGAGAAAGTGCACGCTTTCTATAGATATGACTGTAACAATATTAACCGGTAGTGTCTACTGATATCGAATATACCGACAGATGGCTTATTGGCTGGCAGCAAACTAAAATAAATGTATTTGGAATGGTTTTCATTTTAAAGGTAATACCAAGGGCAAGCCTATCAAATTATCAATTAACATTTTAATTATTGGTTTTAAGTGACATGGCTCCGAAATCGCGCCACTGCAACATAACCACTCGATTATGTTGTTGGCCACCCCACCATAAACTATTGATTATGTACCTCCAATGCTAACATAATAGTGTAATAATTATAAAAACGCAAAATATGCACAAAATAAATAAGTGAGAACTTGTTTTTTAAAAAGAAAAATAATGACAGTGGCGGATCCCATTTCCTTTTGTATTCCTGTATTTAAAAAAGGCTGAATCCGCCACTGATTCGACGGGGCCTTCGTATGGCCCAGAAGGCGCAGTCGAGCCAAAAATGTAGTAATATTTTCTCTTGAGCGATGTTGTCTCTTTTTGGACCGTTTTGTTTGTTTATTTGTCCGTTAAAAACATTTTCTCAAAACTGCGGTGTCATGAAGGTTCACCGAGTAGAGCTTGGCCTAAGGAAGAAGCCCTTCAATTTGGGTGACGTTATGACGTGCGTTTTAATGTGACATCATGAAAACGTTGTCCTATAACGAAATGGGGGCCCGACTCAAGTGCATACTCTTGTGAGCTCGTATATTTAACGGGGTATCGAGGGGCGCTGCAGAGTCGTGTACAAAGAGAGTCTGGCCAGCTGTCATAATATTGTTCCCCAGCCGAGAACAATAATATTATACATAATTTTATCTACTTTGAGGCCAGCGGCAGCCTCCCTACCTGAGAATAACAGATGGCCAGACTTTCTGTATACAAGACTCTGTTTAGGTTACCTGGTGGTCTACCTGAGTGGGTATACTCACCAGGATAGTCTAGTCTAGGCCAATCAATATTATTCTTCTTATTCTTATTCCTATTCCTATCTCAAATTACTATATTCTCAATAGAGTTATACAAATAATTCTTAAGTTATTCAAACAAAACTGCCTTTTATATTACATTCATAACCGAGGACAAACGTACAACCTGTTGTCTATATTTGTTTTTCGATGCCGAGGTTTTCCATCTACCGTGCTGCATTATATATTCTGGTGCAATTCCTTTTTTGGCTAAGTGTCAAGCGCCTCCGGATCTCAAACTGTGAAGACCGTAGCTAAGGGGTTTTTCTATCCCAATTTTGTGGAGGGCCTCCAAAAATACCTCCCTACATCTTGTGTAACTCAAGGGCTTATTGAGGATGGGCTTGTGGGTTTTGGTAGTTGAATGATATGAAAGAGCTGTGAATATGAAAACTTCTTGCCCAATTTCAATACCGCACCTAGCCATATATTGCTCCAATATGGAGACCGGGGAATATCCTTCAGAAGTTGAGGGTAGGACCGCTGTACTCCCGTCTCTAAATACATCCGTTTTGGATTTGGGAATGAATATGGATATGCCTTTATTATCGGGTAGTCTGGAGATGTGTGAAGCT
>JAVCKS010029362.1:0-12532 GCA_032273685.1 Pteraster tesselatus | reverse complement strand
TACGCTATCGCGGCTGGTAACCAGTGTACGCTATCGCGGCTGGTAACCAGCTTACGCTATCGCGGCTGGTAACCAGCTTACGCTATCGCGGCTGGTAACCAGCTACGCTATGGTGGCTGGAAAATCCCAATTTTTACGATTAGGATGAAAACTGGGAGGAAATGAACGGGAACCGTGAACCAACTTCACCACGTTGGCGGTGAAGTCGAGGGAAATAATGCCGAGCCTGTGTCTGGTCCTGTTTTCGAGGAGTAAACGTTAAAAAGACTTCGTCACCATCGCCAACCGAGTACGTGTTTGTTTTTCTGATCTTCATTTTAATAGATTCACAATGTGCTCGCTTCACTTACTCTAAGATTACGGCAAGCTTGTCCCCCGACGTCCAAGATATGGCTGATAGCGTGGTCAGTTGAAGTGTCTTCGATTGCTTCATCTCTCTTAGGCCAGATTTTTAAAAGAAGTTGTTGAGCGTCCTTTAAGTTCGGGTAGGGAGGGAGGTTTTTTTTTTTTCTCCTACTTTCCATTGAGTTTTGTTGACATGTAAAAATATAAACTAAAGTCTACTTTCTTCTCAAAATGGTTGTATTTCTTCACAATACTAGGCATCCTTCTATATCAATGACAAAACTCTCAAAAGCCAGCGAAAAAAACGTCGCAATGCACATGCGCTGCTTAGCAGCTCCAAACTTTGAATGTAAAAAGATAGTTAAAAAAATAATGTCGGGCGTGTTTTGTAGGGTCGGGCGGGGACGCTAAACAACTTGCTTTTTTTAACTGGCCTTATGTTTGTGTGGGGGATCCGTCAATCGACAGCGGAAGTAATGCTAACAGCATTCTCCTATACGCCGACACGTTAACCCCTCATTTAAACGAATTTGAGCTCGACCGTGAATAACGTGTGGTTTCAATCTATTGGAACAAATTGAGATCGTCTGGGAAGCTAGTTTGAAAACGGGGGAGGAAAGGGTAAAAGAGCCGCCATCAAGACACAGAGAAGCATTCCGTTATTGGGATTAACTTAATTAGTATTTATTATTTGGAGCAAATTAAATAAACATTTTAGTAGAAATGTTTCTACGATAATGATTTCCATGCGTTGTCAAGGTCGTTTGAGAGTGGGCGGTGTACTACAATGATTCTCACGTATCGTAGAATCTACAGATATAAATTAACGACTGAGTTTGATGTCGATAGAGTTGGCTAACAAAAACGCAAAACCATAAGTGAACAGAAATCCAGAATAATTGTCAATCTAATCATAATAGCCCCCTCTATCCATACGACATTACAACAATACCAACGTAGATATACCTGTTTATGGAACTATTTCCATAATATAATTTACATAATAACATTTCAATAAAGAACAATTTTGTACAAAAGATACGAAGGGGGATGTAGTGCATTATACATCTATGAGTAGTATATTCCGTTGCCAATGTGGCTTAGTGGAATAAGCTCTATATATAGTGGTTCGAATCCAAGTGGTGTTTTATTATCTGTACAGTTGTATGTTTCAAAACAAACCAAAGAGACTTATGCTATACGTTCATACTACGAGAAAAAAACCGGACCGGATCTCGCCTCCGCAGTTGCCACTATGTATAGACATGATTAGACAGATAGGGCCAAGTTCTAAAATGCCTTTTCTGAAGTAAAATTCAGAATCAATGGGTCATGAGGATTAAACAACCGTTTTACAATTTACAATCAGACAGAAAGCAGTGAACTTATTCCAATTTTAGCGTCACGTATTTGGCGTGATTTTTTAAACGAGCACTCAATAATATCGTGGTTTTTGCTGGCTAGTAATGGCTTAAAATACAATTAACAAAAAAATACATGAGAATGAGAATCCTTCTAATATATTTTTTCAATATTTCTTTTTGTGTCTGGTACCGGTATACAATCATAATCTTTACAAGACAAGTTATACAATTTGGGGTTTGTTGTATGTTCATCGGAGTTTGACTTAATTCTTACCCAACGAAACGAAACGGTAAACAGATTCCGTTTGGATAGTTTTGTTTTGTTGGCCGGGGTAAGAAAGTATAATTCAATTAACCTCCTCGCCGTTTCGTTCCGTTTCGTCGAATACAGAAAGCCACATTGTTGTCTCTGTATACGATTACTAAAAGCTGTTTGCTGAGTCTTCCGTTGTCAGTTACCGCCATTGTTTTTTTACGCAAAGTTTTTTCGAGGTCAATCGTGCTTTTATGATTGATTCCTTCCACGGCCCAGCCGCAATGGCTTTTCTGATCCATTGATACAAATCCGGACCGGGATCGAGATGGGCAATGATGCGAACACTGTTTATCCATTTTCTGCCAGGCCAGGGGAAATTAGATCCGGTCGGGTTTTGCTCGTTATAGTGTGAACGTAGCTTTACTGTATGTTAAAATAAACTGCCATGAGTGGCCTAAAAGATAGTGCGTGTACCACAGAAGCCGAGGTGGTTTACTCAGAAAATGTCGTAGGAAAGCGCCGTT
This sequence comes from Pteraster tesselatus, assembly GCA_032273685.1. Lineage (NCBI taxonomy): Eukaryota > Metazoa > Echinodermata > Asteroidea > Velatida > Pterasteridae > Pteraster > Pteraster tesselatus. The sequence continues at coordinate 10,043 of JAVCKS010029362.1, read as the reverse complement.
CGGTAGTAGCCAATGTGTTATGGACAGTGACGTGACCAAAATGACATAGAGATGCAAAGTACATGGCCATGATGGGCCAACTACCGGTAATTAAAACCGGTTGCTTTCGTCCTGAAAGAAATTAAATCCTGTCAGTTCGTGAAGACATCTGCTTTGTGCATCATCGTTGACGACGATAATATCTACACAACTTTGAATAAGGCATACAATCTAAAGGCTGCGATGAAATTGTGTCGAGACATACTTTGAAACCTTGACGCTCATGAATTAAATCCACGTGCGTATAATCACTTAAATAACTTGGGAACCACCATCTTTCTCGTTTTGGCTTGGCTATGGGGAGAAAACCGGATATTTACCCGATAACCATCTCAAAATGGAATCACTGGGCGGGGGTGGGGGAGAGGATATTAATTTGGACGCATTCATTTGGAGCTATCCGACGCAGGTCCACGGTGCACGTCAGTTTCAAGTGATGATTCTAGACTATCGAAGAATGTCACGTTCGGGCTTAATCGTATACAGTTGATTTGGTGTGGAAAAAACGGTGTCCGGTCATACAGTGTGCATACATGCATATTCGTATATGAACGGTGGACAGAGTTCCATAAAAAGAAGTTGGGGTGTTTGTCAGTATAGCTGATACTGTGATAGGTATGTGCTCGACGAAACCCTGAGACATAGTCTGGACCTCGAGGCTATACTCGTATATAACGTTCATCTCGCGTTATAACATAAAATGTTTACTTCGTTTACTTTAGCTTATATATACACTGGCTCAGGGAGATTATCCACATGCATACAAAATATATACAACTGCAGGGTGTGTACGTACGTACGCGGATCGCTTTAAGCTTGGAGTTTCTCGCAAAGTCTCGACAGCGCGAGATTATATCATCACATGTTGACCCAGTTGGAGCGAGAAACACGCCGTTGTTACGGCATGCGCACACTGCGCACTCTGACGACTGCCGTGGTTACATCCACTCCAATTATACGTGTTATCGATCGCTAAATCGCCTGTAATACGAATAATGGTTACAACTATAGCCCAGATAATATCCCCAATTACCGTCGGTCGAGCGAAAAATTACCCACACGTTCAAAACTGCTATAACGATTCTTCTACTCTTGAAGGTGTTTCCTTCCTTCTGGCGTCACATCCATTTTTCGACTTTTATATATAATTGTTGTGGCGCGGGCAATCCGTACACAACACGAAAAGTGGGTGTTTTTTGATTAACAACCCGGTCACGACCTCGGCAGAATCGCCCCGAATACACCCGCTTGCTCCCGGGCCATGTTACAATGAAGCCCAAACTCGTGTTTCTGATCCTTGAAGAAATTAAACGAAAGTAAGTATCCCCCTCTCAACCCCGCCCTCAAACTCATCTAAATATTGTCAGTTGATCAAGTCTTATGGGGGAGTCTCGCTCGGTCTGTCTCCTAACTACGGTACCTCCCAATGCGAGCTATATAACGTTGCTAATTAAAGAAGGAAGAATGAACAGCCGGAGGGGGTTCTTTTCTTCATAATTTGACCGTCCTCTCTTTCGCAAATTTTGTCAAACCCTCGCTTTTAAAATGCAACCCCCAAAACGCAGATCGGAACAAAGATCTCATTTTGAAAAAAAGAGAGATCTTCCTTAAGGGGTTGTAATTCTGAGTGTGGAGGTTTTTTCTTATCGGCAGTAAAGTGGATAGCGCTCGCTCCCCCTGTTTTATCCCGAAGGAGTTTTCAGCCTCATTTACTTCTTTCTTCACGATATGTAGGCCCGGTCGGGTGTCCTATTATTGCTCTTTCTTTCAATAAACTTTCTTTCAAGGTAAGTCATGCGTATAACTGTATACCTTTTATATGCAGATTCTGTATGGTTTTTGTTAGTTTTATTTGGGGTTAATATACCGTCGATGGTTCTTCTGTTTCTCTCTCTGTTGCCCGGTCGGACACAAAAATTGTCTACTATACAGCGGAGTGTTAGCTTTGACATGTTAGCTGTTTACAACATAAAGCTTGTTGTAAAAGGTAGCGCACTATTGGATAAACGTTAGTATCAAGTACAAGAAATGGAGAACATGACCAGTTATGTTAGTTTAGGTTCGAGAAGTTACATTTTGCATAAAGCGATCATCGTCCGAGGCAGCGGGCGCTGTTTAACGCCTTACAAAAACAACTTTTTAATAACACCTATTATAAAAACACTTTTTTTTTTAAAGCTACGACTAGTAGCTCATAGCTGGTATAGTGTCGGTTGGTCGGTTGATTGGCCGCAGCTATTGCGACGGTTCGGGCTTGTTTATTACTGATTGAAAACTGGGAATGTTCAAACCAAGTGACTATAAGTGGACTTCAAACGTGACCAAGCCAAGGCGAACCGCTATAGTAGTTTCGAGCAATCTCGTTTTGCAGCGCGTGTAATAGTCGGATCAATCGATCGGACGTTCTTATTAACTATACGGATTGTTTTTTTAGGGAGCCGTGTGCCATTGAATATCGTCCGGTGGTAAACGGTGCCTTGAAATATCTGTATACAACTTAGCCTACAAGGTTTTACAATATTCTTCTCTTTCGCCTTCTTGCCATCATGCGAGAAACTGTGTTACCCGTGGCACACCGTGCGGTTCAGCAACTCTTGAAGTCAACACGGTGAACCCTGGAACCACACAGATGATTAGCAGTGTGGTACAATGTAAATAACGTGATTGCAAAAAAATGCGTCCTACGTTAAATACGTAAAGGTTACATGGAGGAATACGTAAAGGTTACGTACAAATATACGTACACGTAAACACGGTGACGTATATAAACTACACGGTTTCCTAAAAGTTACCATTCAAGTTGTATAATTATAGTATGCGGTTGTTAGAAAAACACCTTACATTCATTGTAATAACGGGGAACCATTTCCACTGGGGAAATATTACACGTATCACCAACTTGATAAGATCGGCAAAGGAGTGTGAGTGTGATAAGGATGGGAGCCAAAAACAGAGGGTGAATTATTAAATAAAGAAACGTCACATCGAATTCAAAGATAAAGTTATTATACTGTATAGGTTTGTATTTAAATGGCTCGCTGAGACTCAGAAATGGAAGAGTGCCCTAGGAGAAAAAGATGACCACTATTCTATAAAAGGGAAACGAGCTATGAATTGTATTTGTCAGCCAGTTGGTAAATGTAAATATGAACTAACTGGTGAGAATATTGTGGTTTATTTGCGTTTGTTGTGTTAATACGTTTATTCTATTAAATGTTGTTTAAAGGTATCATGCAGAATTGGTGCGGTATTGAAGCGACAAATTTTGTTTAGTTTGTATCCGAAAGCATACAGTTTATAATATGTTGATAGTTATACCAATCTGCCTGCGAAATATTTCCACTTTAAATGACGTCATCCTCGAGGAAATGTATGGACCCTCGAAAACGCACCCGGTTATTTCGATTGCAACAACCGAGATTAACACAAGATGGTATTAGCTGTATAGTTAGCTGCTGCATGGCCGTGCAGCTATTGCGAATTCGCGCTTGTTTTATATAATACGGCGGGAAATCATTTTAACCTAAATGTTTAATATATTTCTGTGCAGTTCTTTTTCTTTATAAAGCAGACCGCTCTATCTTCCATTAGTTATATTCTTATGGTCAGTTCACACGTTGGCAAAATGAAGATCGGCGGATTTGTATATTCCGGCGAAAACAACTGCGGCGCACAAATCTCTCAATCGAGTTGTCGCTAGATTCTCGATTGAATTCGCCTTGAATGTTTTTGTTAGGACATTCAATCCCCTATAAAACCACGAAGCTTGACAAAATTGAATTTTACCTCATCTCTGCGGATACTGTAAATGATCTCTCTCAAAGGCTAAGAACATAATTGGCGAGGTTCAATAATACCTTGCAACAACACTTCCTTCTATATATAGCGATTGAAATGAGGTGGAGGAATGTTATGCTATTCCTTCGATTAGGGAGGTATTTTATATAACTCCTATCCTTTTAGTGATTGGTATAGAGATGAGGTACACGGCTACTTAAATTATAAAACTTACTCCTGGGGGAAATCCACATAATTACTTGCACACTTTCCTTCAGTCATCCCAGTCAAAGTACATTCCATTTAAGTTATTGCCTTTATAGATACTCCCAAAAAAGAGACGGTGCGTGTGGAAATCCCCAAATCTTGTGCCCATGTTCAGCCCGTAAGGAAAATTCCTTCAAAATGTAATATCGGCGCATTCGCTCTAACTTTATAATTAGGGGGCTACAGACTAGTGTTGTAGTGGCGGAACGCCGTTCCGGAACGTTAAATACCGGTTTATGTCTATCCTACACATCCGTCATTATTAATAGTACCGGAACGCCGTTCCGGACCATTCCGGCCCAACTATACACTACTGGCTATATATATTATAATGTGTAATATATACAGTTAAAGGTATGCGTTCATTCTAATAATCAAATCACGTTTTCGAGAAATCATGTGTAATTTCTAGGTTTATATTAGCTTGCTCCGTCGCTCGCTCCTTTCGTAGCTATATTGCGAATTCGCGCTTGTTTATTATACAAAGTATGCTTTATGTAAGGCGTTAAACAGCGCCCGCTGCCCCCTATAGAACGATCGTCGCTTATGCAAACTCTAATGCCTTGAACCTAAACTAGCATAACTGGTCTAGTTCCCCATTTCTTGCACTTAATACTAACGTTTATCCAATAGTGCGCTACCTATTATTACGACAAGCTTTGGGTTAAAAACCGCTACAAAACATTGTGAACCAACCAACCGACGTCGCGAGCTATAGAACGTCTGGTTTTTGTTGTAAATATGCAGACACAATAACACACTAACATAACATGTTTTGCTGAAAACGTCTTCTAGCTTCGTTTATAGGCCAACCATGAGGTGGAGTAGGCTCATTCGAAAATCCACCTATACAATCCCGAGATCCGCGTTCTAGCCCAATAATACGGTGGCGTGGTTAAGCTGTCAATGGATGATTAAGCGAAGTAATTATTTCGGCTGCACGCTGGAAGCGTTGATAAAGTAAAGTTTGGTGAACGTAGCAACTTGCAGTATACAACGGATTCCTAATAATATTTCAGCTTGTAGATTTTCTCTTATATTACAATAACGTGACAACTATAACAAATTAGTTCAGGCTTCCGTTGTGGATATGCGTGCGCAAACCTATAGCTCGGTCGCCTCGCGCAAACCAAAGTGATGCGGTCTATAGCGTATAATGTGGCTAAGAAATAGCGGCGCTCATTTCCCTCCGCGAGCCAATGCAATTCCAGAGGGGAAAAAATAGTCATGCAAATCGCATCATTTGACATTTTTCTGCACCCATACGGTTCGTGTGCCGTGTCCGGGCGCCATCCTATCCATTAACAGTGTTAAATGACCTGTATCATCATTGAGGTGAACAGCAGACAGTTTGAGAGCTTTACTCCCCAAACTATTATCCCTTCATATACGTGTATAATTCTCGGCACACCACGATAGCTCGTACCGGTAGTATCGTAAGGAGGAGGTTTTTGTAAGAGAGGTCACCTCATTATATTCGTAAAACCCCGTCCCGTCGCACATAGAAAAGAGCATTCAAGCGGACACAACACGTTACCACGTGGTGGCGCTCGGCATCGCCAGTGGCCGCGCCACCACGCGGCCATAGGCGATGTCGTCGCCAGTCGGTTTTCATTATACATGTACGTGGGGAATCGACGGTAAAAAGTGACGAGATTCGGTAGGAATATCAAACAGTCTGTACGTATTTTTATCTCCGCCGTGAGATAGTGTTTTCAACCCTGTCTGTTTGTTTGTCTGTTTGTCTGTCTGTTTGACATCAAGACCTACGTAAAAACTACTGTATGGATTTTAACCAAACTTGGTGGGGGGGGGGGAGTTAGCTTATGGGCCAAGGAATAACCCATTCGATTTTTTTAAGTGATTCATATCCGGATCCACATTGTGTGCATTGAAATACATTCAGGACCCTGTACAGTTACACCTCCTAAACGCAAGAGGGGGCTAGATTACCACACAGCCTCAAAACAACTACTGCCGCCTGGACCTGGGTTTGAACCATGGACCACTGGGGCGTGAAAGCGATCGGGGAAGTAACGATTATACACCAACGAAATAACTTTTCCAAGGGTTCAACTCAAATGCGGACCCCTACAATCTGGGTTTATTTTAACGGCTCATTCGAAAACTGAAAGTCCAAGCCTCGATTAAACCTGGAGATTTCTAACCGTTTCTTTCTGTGAAAGGATTGAGGAACAATATTGATTACAATGCTTACAAGCCATGTGCCACTGTACTGTGTCAATCTGGCTATGGAATTTAATATCTGCGCCCAAGGCAGCATATACGGTGTGCCTTAAACACGTTCAATAGTATACCTAACAAACTATCCATAATCCATACTACCAAAAGTGCAAGATAAGGATGATCCGTAACAGACACTCATTTGTAAATTGCAAACCTCCGCCAGTTATACGACGAGACTAAATTCCCTTTAAAGTGGTACTATCGCGAGGAAAAAAATGACGCCCTCATTCGGTCATAATACGCAGATGATCACAAAAGGTAGGACCGTAAAAGGCTTACCCTAAAAAAATGCAACTTGACAAATTACAACATGACTTGCTTGCAAAATTATAAAAGCTTCAAGGTGGAACATCTTCTACGATAGTAGCCCTTTACGAAAGTATATACTCCCGGATCCAGATCCGGCTGGCTCCTTGATCCGTGGAATCAAATTCCAGATTTCTAAATCGTTCGTCGATTTAGGATCAGATCCCGGAGCGCTCCTCGATCCATGGGATCCGGTTCCAGATTCAGGATCGCTCCAGGCTGTCCATGGAAGGTCTATACCGATTCCGGATCGCTCCTCGGTCCGGGATCAGATCCTCGATCCGGTACCAGATCCCGGATCGCTCCTCGAACCACGGGCTCGTCTTTTCCCACAAAATTTCGTACGTTTCCGCGTAAATATCCCTGGCAGACGGACAAACCTCGAACAAACAAACAAACAAACATACCGGGTGATGTGAACACACAAACCACCCAATCCGACCGAGGTAATAACGGGCATCAGCCCAGCGCTCTCGCCCACTCACCGCTGTCTTCCACTTAGGCGCACATATCCTATGGGCATATCAAAATTCAAGCCCCATCAATGATCCATTATTTATAAGCAGTTCTCTGCAACCGTCGAGGTATCTTGTTTACCGTCCTTGGGCTATATCGGATGGGACCGGGTGGCTTTTCTATGCATTTTTAGCCAGTTCTCTTTTTCTCGTTTTATTCCATTTGTGTATGTTTTTCCCTCCACGTCAAAGAATCGTGTTGTATTCGTTATTGCGAGCTGTATCTCAATATCTTTATTATACATTCTCGCACACCAATAACACGGCCTCGTGTAATATAAAACTGGAAACATTGTTTCATCAAAACTATTATGTGCATTTACAGCGAATAATGACGGAGTTACCGAGGGGGCGGCCGATGTTAACTTTGGACAAACAGGAATACATGTATCTAGTCTTAGTTTCTAAAGGATGAAAGTACTGATAGGTCATACTTTCTCGATTTAAAATCTTTAAAACCTAAGTTGTGTAAAGCATTTTTTCCCACAAAGAAGGAAGTTTTGTACGAATTTCTCAGCCTTTTTCGTCTCCATTTTTGCGTCAGTCTAGCTGAAAACCATCCCGAGCCTGTGGCCGACGTACACTATAGCACGGAATAATTGAAGCGAAATATCGTTGTAGAAATATTAAGGTTCTGACTCTTTAAAATTGACACCGTGTCGTCTCTCGCGAGCAAAGATATACATTATATAGATACAATGCGTCTCTTACCCGGGCACCAGACTGTGGCTTTTAAATTACACGACCCTGCCCGTATATTTGCCACGATGGATTTTGGGAGGATTCCCCCAATAGGCAAAATATTGTAAACACGAGATGGCGGGTTCGAATCCAGTGATGTGCACTATTCTACACTCCCATGTCAAAAACAAACAGGGAAAAAGAATCTGTTATTGTTAGAGCGGTAAGCAATTCTGTTGGCGGCAAACTCTGCGAACTTGTCGTAACGTTAATGCGGTTTCACACTGACACAAGTTGAACAGACTTTCAACTGAACTCAGATTATTAAAGCTATACGTGTGTATTCCTCTACTACAGTTTGCTATCCTACTCGATCGATCGCAGTTGAAATGTTGAATTGATTAGGAACGGCTGCTGACAAGGAGAAACTTCGTAATTGACTCAAGAATAACAAGCGATGCTTTACAAAGAAGACAAATATCTATATTTATTACTTGTGTAGTTATTAAATTTGTCATTTATTAGTGAGTTAATCACCCGCAAGATTTGTCAAGCCGAATGCAAAAAAAGGCTATTGCAAGAAACTAATTTGCCAAATATTACAAGCTGTACCGATTGAACCCTAATTTTAAAGTTGAATCGATAGTGGTAGGTTTCCCCACGTTATTAGCTATGAAAGGATATATAATAATGACTATTTTCTTGTCGAAATGAACTTCAAGTCAATAATTTATTTCGACAAGAAAATATGTTGTCGTAACCGTATTATGTCAGTTTAACATTTGAAGTAATCTCTGAAGGTAATTCCCGGCAGCTTATAACAATCAAAAGAAACCCATCAACAAGTGTATCTTAGTATCCTACCTTTAACCCATCACAAGACATTTCATGGAAACTAAAGTGATTGGACGTTTCTTTTACTTTTCCCATTCTCTCCTCCATTTGTATCCATTTTTTATTGAATCAATCATCCGTCACAAACAATATTGGCGCCAATTCAGACAGCCAATGTTTTAGACGATAAAATAACTTTACTATAATTGCAGTTAGGGTATATATACAGTTATATCGTATTAATATCAGAACATTAGAATGAAGAAAATAATTTCTAATCCATTGCTGTACTTTATTACTTAAAGCGTTACTGATTTATTCTCTATCGAAGTCCACAATATTACATCCCAAAGTTGATGGATGGATTTATACATACAGCTTGAACGACGTCCATCGATCGATGGCTGTGCATTGTAATCGCTGTTGCATCAACTAAGGCTTCCTCATAATGCACCTGCTTCATCTTCGCGTCCGGTTGTTATGGCGTCATCATGTAATATTTCGTTATCTTCCTTTAGCTCCTCTCTCACACTGCCTCGCTGCATCAAACATCAATGTCAAGACGCTACTCTTCGTCATCTTATTCTTCATCATCCAAGTTTCCCCCCTCTTCTTATCGAGTAGTCATCGCAGCATCCGAGAGGAACATCCCAGGAGCCCCTTGGGACATGTTCCGTGAGTCTGCCGCTACCGCGTCGTCTTTAGACGACACGTATGTACCCTCCCATCCTCTTCATCTGTGGTTCAGTGACCCGCCTTCTGCATTTTTACTTCGGCGGGGTTGTACCGTGGGAATTGGACGCAACACGCTCCCTACGTCAGGAAACCTCGACCAACTGTGCACCTATTTCGGCTAACTAAAGCCATCTTCACTCATATTCGATTGTGAGTAAAGATGTTATGCATGGCCGAGCACATACGAAAAGTGCAAGGTTATCAGATGTCGTAAGTGGACGGACAGTGCGATGCTTCCAGGGGTTCAGATCAGATTAAGATAACGGTGAACTTTTATTTGACGTGTATATCATACGATCAGGATACGGCAACTGTTGTAGGCTTATGCAAGTTTATTAAAGTAGACATTCTAAGACAATCTCAAATATTGGGATATTTACATCAATAGAAAGCTTTTATCCCCCAGAATAACACTAAATGGCGTTCAACCGACAAAACAAGTTCAGAATAGTGAATGTATGCGAGTAAACTTCACCAAAACTTCGAAGTCGGAAACGCGGAAACGCACGGAGAAACCGTGTCCTCTATTCTTGACATCACAACCGGTGATCGTGGGTACGTGAATTATACTCTTTCCCGGTTGTGACGTCACAAATAGTGGACCAGCTCCGTGACTGATTTTCTAGGCAAAGAGAGGAGGCT
>JAVCKS010029350.1:0-11798 GCA_032273685.1 Pteraster tesselatus | reverse complement strand
TTGGCTGTCAACCTTTAGCCTAGACAATATGGGTGGGTTGGCTGTCAACCTTTAGCCTAGACAATATGGGTGGGTTGGCTGTCAACCTTTAGCCTACACAGCATCTAGTTTGTAATATAGTTGACATAAGGGTTTATTTTTCAAGCCCTAAATTTGTAAGATTTACAACAATTCTTGTCCAATCCAAATAAATGTACACATAATCTTTGAAATGTTTTACGCAAAATTACAGTCTTAAGGTCTTTGATTGCAACGGAGATAAAAACCTAGTTTTATAAAGTGCAGTTATTTCAAGAACGTAAAGGTAACAGGTATTTCTGACTTACATTTCTGCTTGCGCCTGTGTCTGATCATGGCACAAATCAAGATGGCCGCTACGAGAACGCACACGATCACACCCACTGTTACGACAGTCTGTTCGTACAATGATAACAACATGGTCAGATATAAATACCATGTTACAAGTTTATAACAAGCATGTAGAGTCAGTAGTAGCGATATGAGATAGATGGAGTACAGAGCTGAACGGGGCCAAATGCGGACGTGGTTAATGTAGCCGGTTGCACTCATGGTGTTACATCTTGGTGGTGGAAACCACCTAATGATGCCCTTTCATTTGTAGAGTCAGTTCAGTTAGCGCTTGGAGTTTTTTTTAGATGTTCACAGCGATTATAGAAAACCATCACATTATCCCTAGATAAATAACTTCCACAGAGCGCTTGAATATTTCCATCAGAGCTTGTCGTCGCATAAATTTTCAGAAAGGCTAAAATTATTTAAATTATCTGCTACATATTGAAGTACGACCTATTGACGTGACGTGCTCTCGTAACGTGAGGGAACCATCTTGTATTTATTTTTCAACCGATCCACATCTGATAAATATCTCCCAGTTTCAGTAGATTAGTTCCAACGACGTGCTATAGACTCACTATATCGCAATAGTAAATGAATTTCACAGTCAATGTTGCAATCTTACTGATGTACAAACTCGATTTCCGCCATCAATGTGTCTCTGCGACAAACAGCAGATCTCAATGTAAAATTTAACCCATATAGTGGTAGTAGTATTTATACAGTGAGTCACCACTTCGCCCTACAGAGTACAGGTCCACTCCTGTATGGGTGCATTATTCATACTATAACTAGTGCTGTGATGCTACAAGTCAAATGTTAATGGCTAAGGGAAAAGCACAGCCAGTTAGCAACACTTAGCATATGCTGTTAAAATTGCAAATGGTTTAGCGTTGCATTCAGGTATTCAACAATGTTCTGACTTGATAATTTCCGTGAATATGTGCAGACATATTTTGTTTACAATTTGTGTTTTTTAATATCTTTATCTTAATTTGTAATGATTAATTTCCATAATTATAATATCATTTTGTATTGAGGATAGGCAGATATTCTGCTAACATTAAAACAAAAGAAGTAAGCCTTGAGCTAGACTTGGTTAGTACTAGTACAAGTAACGATGGAAGAATATGGGCTGACTGAGTCTGAATATTATCACGACTGTCGGATGTCAAACCTAACCCAATACCTGAAAATATTCTGCATCTATTCTATTTATTTATTTGGCACAAAAGAGAGTGGAATTGCGTAGTAAATTAGCATTAATACATATTGTCAAACACTCGTATTATGTTGATCAACATAATGAAAGCATGATCAAAATGTGCCCCCTCCGGCCCTGCGCATAGCCAACACTGGCTACCGTACTGAATTAGTGAGTGTATGCAAATCATATGCGACAGAAGTTGAAAGAACTTTCCAAAACTTATTCATTTTGAATAACAAAATTTCAACCATATATTCAATGATTCTTCATAATTTTCACATAACTATGTTCCAAGATACCTTTCCCTGTGAAAATGAAGTTTCTTACCACGAGTTGTTGTTCATTGAGGTGTAAAAACGCAGGTAATAAGGTCCCTGCGTCCACCAACATCGTCGAGTCGTCCATCTTGATTAATATTATTATTACGATCACTTTTACTGTGGCGTATAGGGCGCCCTCTGACAGTCATGTTAGTCGTGGGATCGATTGCATTGTTGGGGGTGTGGCTATATCGTGTTTACGACTGCACTCAATCAACCGTGTAATAATATTCAGCTTTATACAAAATGGTTATTTATTTATTTATTTGATATATTATTTATTTATTTAATACGTTACTGAGCTTAATTTTCTTTTATTTTCTATTCATTTTATTGATTTCCCGAATAAAAACAAGAATACAAATTTATTTGAAAGTACTGACTAGTTTCTGTTGGATACATATCAAAATGAAACAATTTTTTAAGCAAAACTAAGAACAAATAAAGAACAAAACCTATGATTTGTGGGGATAATAACTTATTTCGATGTTTATTATATTTCTTCTTCCATAAAGTCATCTTTATATTCCAGGGGACACTCCCCATTTACGGTTTCATTGTTCAAGTTGGTTTCAAGCACTCCACTGTCAGCCTTTCTATGTCGCTTCCTTTGATATTCCTTGCGAACATTTACACTTTCCACGGGCTGAACTGAAGGGGGTACAAGACCGTTGCTGATTTGATAATACACTATGGTGGAGCCAGACTCTGCTATTGCTAAAATGAGAGGTAGTTTCTTGTTCTCCGTTTCAGTTCCTGTTGCCATGGATTGTGGAACTTTGATGTAGTGAAGGAACTTCTGTAATCTGAAAAGGGAAACAAAATAACAAAATTGAAACTCAACAAATGTATGTCCAGTTATACAAGTCCATATAAAGAATACTTTGGGGAAACCCCCCAAAATGTCCTTCTGTGCACTGAGATTGAGGTGGCCATCTCTTAAATTATAATACTGGTACATTGTTTTAAAATAATCGTTTTTTGTGCAGATGATCACTATGACAGGTTTGATGATAATAGATCCATTTTATAAAAAGATATGTTAGTTTCAACATCAACTGATATTTGCTGCAGTTGTATCCCCCTTTCCTAAATGATTTTATTTATTTTTATTTTATTTATTTTAAAAACAAATCGCATTATATGTTCTGAAACCTAACTATTTATATTATTCATTCACATGGCGATCAATACCTTTCCCCATATTTGAAAATCTCTAATAAAGAAAATGATTTATCTATAACAAAACAGACAAGCGGAAACACACCAATACACAAATTGTTATTACTGGATTTGTTTTTTAAAGGATGAGAATAGAGGCTAGAAATCTAGATAAAAATATAGTACGATATCTTGTATTAAAGGAATCTTATCACACAGGTAGATATGGGTTAACATCAAATTGATTCTACAATGTATTTTATTCTGCACAAACAAGAATTTAGCTCACTATCGTTGCTTTCATTATTATCACATGAACAATGAACTAGCTTTATTCCTTCAACAGCAGGTTACAGGGTGGGTTACATGGCTTGAGCGTTAGAGTGTTTGCCTCCCTTTAATAGTCAACCCATATTTATATGGGTAGTTTGCCTCATTAAGAGAATAAACCGACCATCTCCAAGCCCAACAAAATTATGTCACTCTACTGACATTATTCCAAAGCTTTGTTCAAAAGACAATGGGGCAACCACCACCAACATGTTACCTCTCATGGCTTAGCTGAGTATCAGCTGATACTGGTAGTACAATCCTGCTAGATTCTTTACGCTGTGGTTTTCCGGTGATAAAAGCAAGATTCAGTTCTATGCATGGATGAAGTTTGACATCCCACCAATCTTTGGCTGAAAATGATGAAAACATTTGCCACTAGTGCAATCAGTGTCTCTGGTAGGAATTGAACATGCACCCACAGGAGTACAGCAATTTATAGACCTTATGCATAGTGGCCATCTTAGAGGGCAAACCCTTTATTCTCTTGAGAATATGCACGAGCGGACCTTTTGAACGTTTTTTTTCACTGAATTAAAATGACAAAAGATAATCTCTAAGATGGCCGCTATGCATAAGGTCTATTTGAAAGCAACCTGTAAACAATTCATTGTTTATCCACAACAAACAATAATGAAATACCTTCGCACAGATTGAGATAGACTATTAGAGTTATAAACTGCTGCGTCTCATTGTCCAGTTTCCAACATTTCATCTCGACAAACTGAAATGAGTAAAAAGACAAACATTTTGTAACAAATTTTGTAAGCTTGACTGGCTAAATGTAATTTGTGTTTGAGGCAACACACAATGAAAAATATTTGGTAAAGTGGAATACTGTAGTTTTGGAACGTGAGAGTACCAGTTTCTCAATGTTTTGACTACCATAGTCATTGTGAGGAGGCTTGACAGCACATAGTAAAAAATGTTAAGAAATGTTATAATGGATTGCTTATTGATAGTAACTAGTTTTTAGAAAAAGGAGGTGGTGGACGAGTGTCAAAAGAGGTAGGTTATTAAAATATTCTATAATTATTGGACTATAATTGCAGAATACCCTACAATTTACCAATTGTCCCAGCCTTTTCAAAAAATACCCTTGTAGTTGTACCCAGACTTCACAATGAAAGCTTAACTATAGTACAATGGTACCACACTAGTCACCAAATAAGGAGTTGCGGGCTATTCGATAATTGAGCTTAATTAGTTTTTATTAAGTTTCAAAATACTTTGTAAACCTACATTGTCATTGTTCTAACTACATGTATTTCAGAAAAGGATGCGGCGGTGGCGCAGTTTTAGATTGGTTGACAGAGTAAAATTCACCAAAATAATCTTTAAACAATCCCTGTTCACCTTTGGATGATGTGAGAGCCAATTATAACGGTTTAATTCGGATCCTGTGTTTTTACTTTGCACTTCATTGTTTTTAATTTTATCGTTATTAACTTGTTCTTGTTCCATGTGCGCAGCCATCTTGCAGATAAATGTGACGTCATTGCTGCAATTAGATATCAACCAATCAGAGTTCATAACAATGACATAATACTGGTTTACATGCAGATGTAAACATTATACGGGGTATTTTAGGGTATTTTACAAATATGGCTAAAAATAGCACCATGGTTGCACAATGCGAGCCTGGTTGTGCAATGACGTGACAGTAAATATTATTCTAAAACCTGCGATTGACTGGGCGTTCGCCTGATTAGCTGCTCCGAGTGTGAGATCTTTCGAACATGGTTGCCGACGCAGTACCGCCTGGGGGGCCCGACGGGCCGCCGCAACCCAACACCTCCGAAGCGAAAACTAACAGCTCCGTCAGAAATGACAAGGACGTTTTGATCAGTTGCGCAGAAGAAGAATCGCTAACTGGGAAATTATTAGCGTCATGTGAAATGGAACATAGCAACGACAAGAAGAAGAAATGTGGCTTCAGACCAGCTCCTGAAATGCACAATTTTACTCTGGTCGATATTGTTTCCTCACGCAGAACACTGGATCGACAAGAACTAATTTACTCGCATCAGAATTATCAACTTCCATCTCGGAATAACTCTCAACTCAATTGTTACTCTGATAACTGGGATGAGGAAATAGAAACATTAGCAGATAATTATCAGTTTTCTTCAAGAACCTGCAAAAGATCCAGACGAGATGATAAAATTATAAGAGCTCAAAAACAAATCTCAGAAAAGCATTACCGATCACGGAACTGGTTTAAGAAGGTCGGTGGACAAGCAACCAAAAGGATCCTGGTTAAGAACAGCATCAAGAAGAGGAATATAATGAGGGAAGAACAGATGGTGGATGCAGTAGCTACCAGAAAGGCAAACATTGAGAGGGTAGTGGAGACTGACGGAGGCAGAAGAGGGCCACCTCAGGGGTATACGTTCATCTCAGCAGCTTCTTGTTATGAAAAGTTTAGATCAAAGAATAAAAAATCTCACCATAATGGCCGTGGGGGCAGCAGAGCACATTGCAATGCTTCAAGAACAGTATCCAAACATGCTACATCTAACCCTGTCAAATCATCGAAACATAGGGAGAAGACAAAGCCGGCAAAATATGAACTGAAAGAAGACGAGGTTTCACGTTATGCAGTGTCCGATGAAGAAGCTCAGTTCTTTAAGGTTCTCGTCTTACTACAACACCGAGATGTTCTCCCCGAAGACTATGATTTATTACTTCAACTAGATGAGAAAGTTTCGAAGAAAACAGTTGCCATGGCAACTTTGAATAGACTCCGCACCAGATTGTTATCAAATGAAGATATTAGTGAAAACTGTGCCTTTATGGCAGGCACTAATTGTTCAGTGTGTATGGATTGTTACCATAGCAACCAGGTTGTGAAGTGGTTGCCATGCGATCATGTGTTTCATGAGGAGTGTATTGATATGTGGTTGGGTAATATGGGTTCAACATGTCCACTGGATGGTTTGCAAGTTTGAACTTAGCAGGTCATAGTCAAAAACAAAAAATTGTAGTGCCTTAAAAATACTTATCTGGTGCATATTTTCTTATCACACGCATGCCTTTTACGGATTGCAATATAAACATTATTGTTTAATACCAGATCAGTGTGTCATAGTATAGTTTTCACTTAATTTATTTGGGGGGCTTAGATTGAGATTTTAATTTGAGATTTTAAACACAGATATAATGACTGTTTGAACTTGAAAATGAAAGTTGTAGTCTTTTTATCTTTAACATATTGATATCTTTCTCATTACCTTTATTATTTTGTTTTAATATTTATAGAAAGTTTTGGGTAATAACATGACAAAGTATGTGTACTTTGTACACTTTTAACATAATATTTGCATTGCGTAAAGGAAGTTTAACATTAGATCAACATCGTTCACATTCCACGAGGAATGACCATCCATATATGTTGACAGTTGTTGAAAGAGACCAAGGTCTTCAGTAGACATGCACAGTACATTGTTGGTAAATACAAGTATAAGTGAACAGAATTATACAAAAAGATTAAACACAAAATATATAGTATGTGCTTCGCTTACCGTGGTATATAGCGCTTTCCATCAAATAGTAATCTCAAAGTGGTTTTACATTATTAATATTACTCCTGATCAATGGGCTAATATCATTCCAATAACTTTCTTAGGTAATACATTCACAACGACAGCCGATATAGTGCACATTATCTATGGACTACATATCTACACCTAAACCACCTCTACCCTCTCAGGATACCCATTTCTACACCTGGGCGGAGGAAAGCAATTAAGAGCGAAGTGTCTTGCTTAAGGACACAAGTGCCAGATTCGGGCCGGTACAGTCTGTAAACTGGTCCCGTTTCAGAACACAATGCACTAGACCGCTAGGCTATAGCACTCCAATATACACAGAGGTAGAGACACAAATTGAAACAGACTTGAACTTACTGTGTGACATTTTTTTTAGGGCGCATACATTTGGTGGATAATAAAAATAAAAAAAAATAGGAAGTACATAGTTCCCTTTGTAGCTATAGCCCCACAGCCACCTGTTTGCATTAAGATAACTATGCTCAAAAGGAAGTACATTGGAAGTTTTGTGTCTTCGTCTTCAATTCAGACTTAGGTACTCAGTACTCACACTGAGCATTACCGTGCGGAATAACTGCTTCTAACTCGACCTGAAGTAGTACGCACCTGTACTCAAAGGGACTCACAAAACTTTAAGATATTTAAAAACAAATTAGTTTCAATATGCAGTTTGATGATGACAATGATAAAAAAAAATACCATATTTTAAGAGGAAGTGGGAATTTTAAATAATATGTTTTTTGTTTGGTTATACATCCACAATGTTAACCCCGTGATACACCGCCTTATGGTATATTTCCTGTTTTATACATTATTTACAACTCAACAGAACTACATATTTTCAACTCAAAATAAAATATTATATTTGTTAATCTCTTGCGGCCCTTACCCTTCCATCATTAGTTAACAAACATTTACCCCTGGAATTTTAGGATCAGCTCTGTAATAAAACACTGCCCTCTAAAAGTTTGGAAACGCCTTTATAGCAAATTACACATGAATCGTACATACAAGAAGACTAACTAGCTTCATGGAAGAGAGATTTCATGCCCAATGTCACAACAAAAACCTATCTTTCTACCACAATTGTCATATTTGGGGGTGTTATTGTCCTCGAACCAAATATGTTCAAACGGCATCATTATGTGTAGAAATTTACCGTAATGACTTTGATGAAGTTAATAATAATGTTTGCAGCATTCATAAATATGGTTTAATGAACTTGTACAGGCTTATATCACTCAGGAAACTCAGGAAAATTTGTGTTTCCAAACTGTCGGAGCCCACATTGTAACCCTACTGTAAAATATGTCAAAATAAATAAAGCCATAAAAATACATTCAAAACTAAAACGAACTAAAATATTGATGTTGGAATTATACTTTATAATGGAAACATTTTAAAATGGTCCCCTCAAAATAAAATATCAGAAATCATAAAATATTTTCTTTAATAGGAGGGTAAAAATTCATGGCACCATTACAACCCTTCATTGTTATAAGTTTGTTAAGAAGAAATAAGTTATTGTACATGCTGTATTTATTACGTGCTGTCTGGTTTCAGTCGATTTCACCTGAAGAATTAATGAAGAATTAAGAAGTTATTAATTGAATTAATTAATTATTGCTTCTGAAAAATAATTCATTTTTACAAGAAAATATTTGTCAAATATCATTTTAAAGAGAATGACATGGGCAAACCTACTAAATTCATCAATTCTCAAGGTGAAATCTGAAATAATTAGGAAGAATTCATAATCCTAAATTACTTTCAAATTTGAAACAAATTCTAACATGGAATGGATCCTTAATCAAATTCGAAATTACTTCCTAAATTGAATGCTAACTTAATCCCATATTACTTCCTAAATAGGCTCCCATATTGGATCCTGAATTCTTTCCTAAATGGAATCTTTACATTGAATCTTAAATCAGATCCCATATTAGATCCTAAACTCCTATATAATGTAAGTAAGTGCGAATACAATATGAACTATTCACCCAATTATGATATAACATGATTACAATTATTCATCCCTGTCAACTACATATACCTTCTACAATTACACCTCCATTTATCATTGCACCCTGGTGTCAATTTGGTTCCTAAAAACATAAATATATTATCAATATATGAATAGACTGTACACAGGCCAGTGCCATGTTTACACTTGCAAAAGTGGTACTAGACTTCCGGTTGCAAGTGTAAACAGAATACAGCCTGTCAATGGGACAAATACAGTAGAATCTTGTTATAACAAAGCAGTCTGGAAAGAATTTCCTTTATAACATGAGAGAACAACCACAGAGAAACAGATATAAACAGTTTTTTCTTTTGCCTCTCACAGTTAACAGTAACAGTTTAGAACAACTACGGTTGTTGACCAGTCTGTTTGTCTGTTGGCGTTTGTGTCTCTGTTTGTGCCTGTTTTTGCGCTTCTGACGTTTCAGCTATTCTCTGCTGTGCATGTTGTACCGCCTCTTGATGTAGTTTCAACGTCCTCTGGTGCATGGTTTCACTGCGAGTCTCTGTGTGCCCAGTACTTTGCACCTGTTCAGTATTTTCGCCCATTGATTGAACACCTGTTGGTGGAATACCCGTTACTGGTTGGATATTGTTTGTTTGCACCTGGCCTCCACCAGATGCTGTCCTCGGTATATCCGTCACTAACACAGGCATATTTATCTGTTGATGGGTTGAAGTTGCACTGTGATCTTTACCCGTTCTGCTATTCACATTATCCTGAGTGGAGTCCTGCTGTTTTATAGTAGGCTGCTCAGCAAATGGCTGACTAGTCCTGATAGAATCACTCTGCCTGATTCCCCCAGGATCTACGAGTTCTTTCAGTAAAACCTGTAACTCTGTCGGAAGTTCATCTAGTTGTAAAGATTCATCTATGTCTGTGTGGAGCGGATTCAATCGATCTAAGCCAAGACGTATACTCTCAAACTTTAGGAAGTCCTTGTGAATTTCTTCCAGTTGTTCCTCGAGTACTTGGTTCAGTGGTGCCTTTGTTGATGTGTGATCATTTCGTGGAGGGGTGGAGTATGCATCCATACTGTGCCTGATGGCTGATTCAGCTCGTAGTCGTTGGTACGCCTGACCATTCTCTGTTTGTAAGAATTGTCTCATCATATCTTCTAGATGATCGTTGACATCCTCTGGATTAAGATTGGATAATATCAGTTTAGCTTCCTCTTCCACAGATTGTGGCGGATTATTGGCATTGCCATTATTTAGTGATAGCTTGCCTTCTCTGATTAACGTGTGGACTAGTGATTCAACATTCTCCACAAAGAGGTTCCCAGCTTGCTGTTGCTGCTGCTGTGGTAGTTGTTGAACTTGCTGCTGCTGCTGCTGCTGTTGTGCTGGTGACTGCTGCTGTTGCTGCTGATGCAGCTGTTGCTGCTGCAGCTGTTGCTGCTGCAGCTGTTGCTGCTGTTGCAGCTGCTGCTTTAGTAATTGTTGCTGCTTTAGTAGTTGTTGCTGTTGCTGCTGCTGAGTTTGCTGTTGTGCTGGTGGCTGCTGCTGTTGTGCTGGAGGCTGCTGTTGTTGTGGCTGCTGCTGTTGTGGATGCTGCTGTTGTGGATGCTGCTGTTGTGGCTGCTGCTGTTGCTGTGGTAGTTGTTGAGCTGGTTGTTGAGCTGGCTGCTGCTGCTGCTGCTGCAGCTGTTGCAGATGCAGCTGCTTTAGCTGTTGCTGCTGCTGCTGCAGCTGTTTCTGCTGCAGCTGTTGCTGCTGCAGCTGTTGCAGTTGTTGAGCTTGCTGCTGCTGCTGCTGCTGCTGCCACTGTTGTGACTGATGAGTTGGCTGTTGTGCTGGTTGCTGCTGCTGCTGCTGTTGTGGCTGCTGCTGTTGTGGCTGCTGCTGTTGTGGCTGCTGCTGTTGTGGCTGCTGCTGTTGTGGCTGCTGCTGTTGCTGTGGTAGTTGTTGAGCTGGTTGTTGAGCTGGTTGCTGCTGCTGCTGCTGCAGCTGTTGCAGCTGCTTAAGCTGTTGCTGTTGCAGCTGTTGCTGTTGCTGCTGCAGCTGCTGCAGCTGCTGCAGCTGTTGAGCTTGCTGCTGCTGCTGCTGCTGCTGCTGCTGCCACTGTTGTGGCTGATGAGTTGGCTGTTGTGCTGGTTGTTGCTGCTGCTGATTTTGTTGCTGCTGCTGTGGTTGTTGGTGAGCTTGCTGCTGTTGCTGTTGCTGTTGCTGATTCACACTGCCTGGTGCTAAGCGAGCATTCTCATGCAGTTTGTGACTAAGTTTTTGTTGTTGTTTCTGTGCCAATTTCTCAAGATCTTCCAGCTCCTCCAATATTTGTCGTTTCTCTTTGCTCAATGCATCACAGCTGTCCTGGATTATCGGAGTGTCTTCTGATTCAGGGCATACAGCCTCAACCTTGTCAACCGGTAGAATGGGTTCATCTACCAGAAACTCAACAGGAATCGTAGCAAGAGTTACTTGTTGGGGATTCTCTGTCACGCATTGTTTCTTTGTTGTATAGTCAGCATTGTTTGGTAGTTTGAGATTCTCCATGAATGCCTTCAGTTCATCTGTAATCAAACAAAGATATTCCCAGCAAAAAAATTAGGCATGGAAAATGTGAAGGGGGTATGAGATGGAGTACAAAGATTTACCCACACTCATTTCAGTGTTCACAACGAGCTTCAACATGTACCTATGGGGCCTATACACATACTTGGTTCTTGGCTTTATCTTGGAGAGCAAGATGGACAGATGCTATGGGGAGATGGATGCCATAGGGGGATGGATGCCATAGGGGGATGGATGCCATAGGGGGATGGATGCCATAGGAAGATGGATGCCATAGGGAGATGGATGCCATAGGGAGATGGATGCCATAGGAGGGATGGGTGCCATAGGGGGATGGGT
>JAVCKS010029329.1:0-12534 GCA_032273685.1 Pteraster tesselatus | reverse complement strand
TATTATCTATGATATATCAGCTACTACATTTTGTAAGCGGATTGAATAGTAATAAATGGTTAGAGCCCCACTTTAAGTACAAACTCAGTTGTATAACTGAACGTCTAGATATGTGCTCTTTGTCTAGCCGGCCACATTTGTTATAAAAAGAGACATTTGCCGTCATAAGAAGGTTACTAAAGTATGTGGCAGTGCAGACTAAGATACTAGACCATGTAATTAGGGGGAGGAACGAGCGGTGATACATTCAATTCTCGTGGCCCTTTTGATATGAAACCACAAGCCATTAATGTACAAAGGCCTTAGGTTAAAGGGATTATATCACGGCTAGTGCAGGCTCAACTACCCTCTCGCTTTGGTGAAGTTACATAATTATAAGATAGTTAAACACAACTTCTATTATTCATGTCCAGAAACCATCTGGACTGTAGTTTTACATACAATGCAGGTATCTTCTGCTGTTATGTAAGTGTATAGTAACCCCAATATTCCTAGGACGGCCCGTTTTAGAATTCGTGAGATACTCCCTTTAAGTTACATTCACTCCTTTGCCAGTGTAAAGTGCATGCTTATTATACTACAGGTTTTTTACCACATTCCGAAGATAAGCGCGCACTAAATATGAGAGCACATCTCCCAAATACGTATACAGTACAATTTAAGCTGTGTGAAGAAGTGTTGTCGATGTTAGCATCCATTTAAAACTGATCTTCAGGTTGAGGAATGACCTTGTTAACATAAACTGATCAAATGCTGAAATATCTTTCATAATTTCTTGCTAGAGGCTCATTTTAAGGTAACACATTGGAATGAATGAATTCATAAGAAACAAGACAATCAGAGATTGCAGAACCTTGCCATGATAGCGCCTTCTATTTAAACAAATATTAACATAAACGTTAGTGCTAAGAACAGTAAAGTACTATAGCGCCCTCTATTGATTGATAGATTGACCGAAATATTGACATAAACGAGCTATCGATTTTCTTGACCTTTGACCGATCTGGGCCAAACTCAAGGAAGACCGAACCACGGACACAACCTTCCTTGTGTAAAAATTTGAAATTAATCCGGCCGACGGTTTTTGAGATATGCGAGCAAACAAACAAACAGACAGACACACCCAAACGTGAAGACTTTAAAGGGGCAACGTATGAATATGTATTGGCCTTTTTTAGAAGGGGCAAAGTATGAATATGTATTGGCCTTATGTTTAGAATACTTTAAAAAGGCAAAGTATGTATGTTCCTTTTGTTTAGAACAATTGAAAGGAGCAAAGTATGTGTGACCGGTACAAGAGAGATACATGTACTAACCCCAACGTAATACCTCCTATGAAAAACCTTATTTTGGGTCTTATAGATTTAAATGCATGATTGCGTAGGGTATATATTCGGACTACTTGTGTAACTTTTAGGTGATTGTTTGAATGCATTATTGCGTTATGGTTTATTTAAATATTGGAACTACTTCTGTAAAGCCATAAATGATTGTTTAGATGTATTACTGCGCATGGTTTATGTCGTGTACAGACATTTGAAAATAAGGTTGTATCAATCCGCCAAATTTAGTTTAAATAGTGTTACTTTTGGCACCTTCGACACATACATTTCGATGCGACGGTATAACGACATGTTATTC
The DNA here is from genome assembly GCA_032273685.1 of Pteraster tesselatus. Lineage (NCBI taxonomy): Eukaryota > Metazoa > Echinodermata > Asteroidea > Velatida > Pterasteridae > Pteraster > Pteraster tesselatus. The sequence goes on along the minus strand of JAVCKS010029329.1, from coordinate 10,893 downwards.
TGTGTACCTTTCAGGTATGGTAATTATTCGTTTTAATTATAAATGTTCGGTTAGTTTTGAGATCAAGTATAGCTGAATTCACAACTGTTAACCACTTTAACTGTTAATCACTTTAAATTTCCTGTTTATATTGTAATTTCATAGTCTAGTTTGCTATTGTACAGTCGGCCTTAGGGCGTTTACAAGACATTCCTTTCGATGCGACGTTATAACGACATGTTACTCTGTGTACCTTTTCAGGTATGGATTATGGGTAATAAACCACTGCAATGTATAATTGTTTCCAACTTCCTCGTCGCAAATTTAGCTTTATTTAGGCTCATCCTGTCTACGACGCCCTTGTGTGTCACATTTGGTGAAGAATCCGGGTATTTTTAAGATGAACGAGGAAGAAATGGTGTTCAACAGTCACCGATACAGTCAAACCGTGCGTGTGTGCTAACTGTCGGGCTTTGCTGTGAGGCGCAAGCCTTCACTCGGGTATCGTCTTAACTAGTCGCCGGTTCCGGACCTCGTGCTTTTCCCCCTGGTGGTTGAACTAAGCTACATTTGATCAGTAGCTCTTTTGCGTTTCTTCACCGTCAACGAGCCATGATCACGATGACCTAGCTAGATCTAGGCTTGTATAGCTACTGGTGTCAGCATTACACCACCGAACCAACTATTCGTGCTTCGTCGAAGACGACTACGAGTGCCCGATTATTATTAGATCCGTGGACTGTGTATTTACTTTTGGCCTTTACCCACCCTCGAGTTTTGAAACGTGGACTGGACATCGCAAGTGGTCTAGTTTTAGGTTTTAAGAGTCTAACAATAACTATCGGGGCAAACTGGTTTATCGAAGGAAATGTTTGTCATTATATATTAAATTTATATTTATGTGCAAGTAATTATCCGTATTGAAATACATTTCTTATAAATGTGTATGTACTTGTATTGAGCCATAATAAAAAAAAATTGTTCTGCATGAATGTACGTTGCGTACGTGTTGGATATAGTTTTCTGGTTTTTATACAATTGTATGTATTTGTACTGAGCCCTGCATGCATGTACATTGCGTACGTGTGTTGGTTATAGTTAACGTTTATCTGTATTGTATTAAGTAAGCCTATATGTGTACTACTTTGTATTGCCCTTTTCATGTTGTAGTGATGGGACTTTTAAGAAAAAGTGCACGCTACAGTGTGTACGTATGTCGATTATAGCTAATGTGTGTGCCCATTTTTTTTTTTATTTTTTTTTTTTTTTGGGGGGGGTTGGTTTTGCAGTGATATTTTGCAGTAAAGGAAATGTAAAATTTCCTCGGCCCGTTACAAAAATTGGTGGCAGCGGTGGGATATTTATATATTTGTTTTCTTCTTCTACCCCCTTTCCCATTCTTAATTGCATTATGGCACGCAGACTTGCCTACGGAGAGGGCACCTCTCATTCAGATCATGGGCTATTAGAATCGACACCTCCACGTAATTGGAGTCCAAATCTATTAAGGATGAAATAGCCCTTTTAGAAGCAGAAGTTAGCTATTATGACAGGGTGGTGTAGGCCGCTTCGGCTGGAGGAAATTGTGTTCCTCCTTCTGTTGGCCTAAACATTTCAACCAGGGACCCACCAACAGAATGTAGCTCCAGTCAATTATCACGTAGCCTACCCCATTGCGTAATGCCACAATTAGGAAACATAAACTTAAGCAAAAAACTCAGTCTCCACCTCCTAAAAATCATGCTTGTCGATAAACGGAGAACTTCTGGAAATTGCGATGGAACTAGTAGTTTTAAAGACTGGATTGTTCATTTTATTTGTGTGCCGATGTCAAGAATTGGGTTGGAACCGAAAAGGTTAAACAACTCGCTGTGTATTTAAGAGGCCCTGCGTTAAAATTGTTTAGAGATATGCCAGACTAACTACATTTTTGTTGAAGAAGAAGAGTTACGAGCTCGCTTTAGCCCAACTCATAGTACTGATGCGTACCGCTCGCAATTAAAGCAGCAGGAGCGCAAGCAAGGTGAAAATTTTGCTGCATTGGCGCAAGATATCCGCAGCCTATTCACAAGGGCGTATCCACAAATGGACGCAATAAATGCCGATCATGTTGCGGTGAGTTATTGCATTGACGTCGTGCAAATACAAAAACACTCAAAGACGCACTACAAGTAGCGCTACGCGAAGAGGACATTTTGCAGGCTGAGGCAAATGCAAACCTAACTGCACAGGCGGCTGTGACTGAGGAGCAACAGCGCGTTGCTTCATTGCAAAGGCCAGCTGGGGAAAATAAGACGTCAGAAAAAGGTAGGCCTATTGACGAAAAGATAAACAGACTTGAGCAAAGGCTAAATCAAAACATTCAAATGGTTGAAAATCTTGTACAGTCACTAAGACGTAGAAATAGAGAATGCTATCGATGTGGCAAAGTAGGCCATATTAGTAGAAATTCTACGTCAGGCCCGAAGAGTGTAAAACCTAATGACACTGGTGATACAACAAATGTAATAATACTCAATCGGAAAACTAGGTCAAGTTGTACATGGGGTCGACGTGCAGCAAATAGTATGTACGGTGTCGCAGTTAAAATGTTTTGCATCCACGAGTGGTCAAACTGTTTCCTAATTAAGTGAAAAAACAAATTGAAAATGCGACATTTCAATAGTTACTGCTGATGGGGCCCCGCCTAATGTTCATGGAAAATGTTCGGTCTCATTGCAGCTAGGAAAACTAAAAACCAACCACTAGGTAATTGTTGCCGACAGTAGTCAAGCAGGTATTCTTGGTATGGACTTCTTAAATAGTCACGATAGTGTCCTCCATTTGAGTAAGGGTAAATTGACAGTAGATGGCGTTACAATAGATATTATGTGTGAAGAAAATAATTCACAATGTTGTCGAATTTGCATAGATCAGAATGTAACTATTAATTACACCAGGGCAAGAGGTCATTGTTCCCGGTAGAGTAAAGTTAAGAGAGGGGAGTACTTGTTGTAGTGGAATGATTGAACCCACCATTGACATGATTAAAAACAAAGGCATTCTTGGAGCACGTTCCTTAGTTGAACCGAATAATAAGTATGTCTCTGAATGTGCAATCGGACCTAATTGTTCTGTATAAGAACACGAATGTAGCCTTACTCCAGCCTGCTCAAGAGTTATCACAGGTAATTGGCATATTTAAGTGAAAGTAACAATCCATTGATGCATTCCAATCTTGAAGAGGAAATGAAAGAACTGTTAAACTGTAGTGATAAAACACTTAATGTGCAACAAAAACAACAACTAAGTGATGTTATTCGAAGTCATGCAACAGTATTTGCCAGTAACGATAATCTTGGCCGTACTGATAGGTGGTATCACCAGATTCACACCACTGATCATAATTATACCTATTCGTCAACGAGTTACCCCTTATTACCAGCGCTGTGAAGTACAGAATCAAATAGAGACTATGTTGAACACAAATATTATAAGTCCCTCAGAGAGTGCTTGGTTGTCACCAGTTGTCAAAAAAAAGATTCGATAATTCGATTCTGTATTGATTACAGAAAACTTAACAATATTACAAAGAAATATGCATATCCACTCCTCAGAATAGATGACAGTCTAGATGCTCTATATGGTTCAAACTGGTATAGTACTTTAGATTTGGCTAGCGGATACTGGCAAGTAGAAGTACACCGAGAAGACCGCCCCAAAACGGCATTTTCAGCAGCTACAGGTCTGTACGAGTTCAATGTAATGCCTTTTGGGCTTTTAAATAGCAATCAGGCGGATGGCACGGTGACTTGAAACACTTGATTGGTTGAACATTTGATTTTGAATTTCAGCACCGCCAAGGACGCAAGCACCAAAATGCTGATGCTCTATCTAGGCGCCCATATACTGAATCTGATAACATATCTAATGGACATTGTTGTGGAGTTGTTGTAGTGACAGGTTTTGAACCCACTGCCATCCGCAAGGTCCAACGAGAGGACACAATGTTGTTGCCCGTGATTCACTGGTAAAGAAATAACCGGACTGACACGGGAAACAAGGGCCTTGTGGTTCCCGTGGGATCAGCTGGTACTACACTCAACAAAAATATAAACGCACGAACAAATTTCTTGGGTTATTTTTATTTCCAGAGATATAATGCATATCCCAAAATTACACAGCATATTTCTCAATAAATGAGCATTGCAATAAATTTTAAAGCAACAGTCCCGGAGTAATGGCAGCAAGAGCACAATGGGGGCTCCCACATTAAAGCTCATTTATTAAGAAATATGCTCTGTAATTTTGGGATATGCATTAAATCTCTGGAAATAAAAATAACCAAAGAAATTTGTTCGTGCGTTTATATTTTTGTTGAGTATAAGTGAAGGTATACTGTATCGTCGATGTAAGACTAGAGACAGGTCAGTAGTTTGTCAAATGGTAGTCCCTTCAAGTATGCAAACAGAAGTACTTAAACAGAGTCATGATGGACGAACAGGTGGCCATCTTGGCCAGAAACGAACCTTTGGCAAAATTCAGAAGAACTTTTACTGGGTCGGTTACCGACGTACTGTACATGGGCGTGTGCAGGATTTTGTGTTGAGGGGGGCTGAGGCATATTGTTGAGTGCAAGTATATAGAGCGAAGCCAGCGTAGGTAGCGGAGCGTATAACGGCGTGGGGTGCAGGGGCCCGCTTAGGGGGGCCCGCTTAGGGGGCCCCTGTGCCCTCTGGAAAGCTTGTGGGTTTTCACCGTTTTAAATCCCCGAAAACGCCCCTCTAGTAGACAAGTTAAGTGACATTTGACTTCAAACCGTGATGCAAAGATCCCCTTTGGCATGGAAGTTCCTTAGGGTCATAGCATTTTGTTTTTTCAAAGACACACCCCATATCTCAAAATCCAAGATGGCCGCCGGCAGCCATCTTGGAAAACATGGGCCAGTCATAGCTCATGAACCGTTTGTCATAGAAACTATTATGATACATGTTTTCTAACTAACTTGAGGCCACTGAACTCATTTCTGGTGACAATTTTGCTTTCTGATGGGTTTAAAGGTCATATCATAGACAAACATACATAAATGTTACAGGAGTTCACCCACGAGCTACCGTTGCCGAACTTGTCAGCCGACATGGGTCTGGCGACCTTACCCTGGTTCGGCAAGGCAAGGAGCTGGCTGATGTATAACTCCCGGGAGGAACTTCGGAGAGCTGACGTGATAGTGCGCAGCCTGCTCTCCTTGGCCTTTGCGGTCTTGGTGGTCACGGCCTCGGTCAGCGAGCCAGACAGGCTGACCACAGGGTGGAATTCTCGCCGCTGTTGCCGGAGTTGGCCAGTCCTCCCTCCATCGATCCAGAGAGGAACTGGTCCATCTCTCCCTCCGTGTGGGCTCCTGTTGAAGAGTTCGGTGGACAACCGACTTGAGCTGCCCGGCTGCGATGTGTCGTCCAACGACAACATCCTGACCCCCTGGGTCACGGTTTGGATGTCGGCATCTATGAGACCAAGGCCACCGGACTGTCGATCAGCAAAGATGAAGTTGGTGGTGGCCCTGGTCGGTAGATTACATATCCCCTGCGCCGTCTTCACGAGGGTCCCCGGAGTTGCTTGAGCGGGCCCTTTAGGCAGTCGCCGGCACGCATACAGTAGGAGGCACACGGCTGGATAAAGGTCCTGTATGCGTCCAGCTTCTATCAAGGGGCAAGGAGGGAGGCTTCGATCCGTTGAAGGTCCTTAGACATCTTGGACGCCAACGTTTAGAGACGCTTGTTCGACCCGTAGAGGCCAACGGGGACCCCCAGGTATCGATAATGTTCCTTGTCGGACAGGTGCGGTATCGGCCGCCCCTGCACGAGGAACTCACCCGGGAGAACCCGCGGCAATCCAGCGAAAGCGAGGCACATTTCGCTGGTTTGAACGAGAGCCTCAACTTGTCGGCCATGACGGACGCGGAGCCGAGCAGATGATGCAGGCCTTCAGCGGATCTGCTGATGATTACCAGGTCATCAGCGTAGGCCAGGATGGAGACCTCCTTGCCGTGGATTTGGGGGGCGTTTTGACTGGTAGCTGCCGAAGTCTGGACGGCGCGGAGCACCGGTTCCAGCGTCAGGATGAAGGATGTACGAGATTGGACAGCCCTGCTTGACGCCGGAGCTGATGGGTACTGCTGTCGTCGTGCCGGATGGTACAGCGAAGTCCGTGCTGGCGCCGGTGCGGCCGTCGCGGAGGAGATCGATGATGCCAGCCGGGGCCCCAATCTTCGCCAGCACAGGTAAAATGGCGGTCATTAGGGATGCTGCCGAAAGCGTTGGCGAGGTCGAGCCGGCGAGGTTGAGTTTTTTCTGGTTCCAGCGAGCATCTTTCACGATGGACGACAGCAGATAGGTGTGTTCGTAGCACCCCTCTCCGGGCCGTGCGCTCTTCTGGCAGCTGCTGCTATGTTGAGGTTGTGACTCGATCAGCAACTTGTAGAGACACGACTGGAGAGCGACGGGACTGAAGTTCCCCGGGTCGGTCGGGTCTTCCCTCTTGTGGATGAGAACGTTGGTAGGCGGTGAGGGGATGAGGGGACCCGAGCCTCTTGTAGGGACCGGTTGAAGATCACCACGGTGACGCGTAGCGCGCCGTCGGCTTGGCGAATGTTGCGGTACTCCAACGGTCCCAGGCGGTTGTCCCTACGTACTCTCAGGCGGTTGGACACTTCCCTCTGGGTCACGGGTCGTATGATGGCGGGGCCCGCGGCCCGTGCGTCGTCAAAGTTCGGGAACAGGAGGCCAGTGTCGACACTGATGGACTCGGTGTTGACTTCACGGGGACCGAAAACCCCTGTGAAAAAGTCCACCAGCATTTGCTCGTTTCCGAGCCCCGAGGATGGTGCGTAGGGCTCGGTTTCGACTTCTACGGTAGAGCTTCTGGATTCGGCTGGCCTCCTGCGCGTCGCCGGGTAAATGGGAGTGTCGGTGATCGGTGGTCTCGGTGAGTGTACACCGGGTGCACGGTTCCCTTCCCTCGATGCTGATGGTGTTCCCACAGTCGGTGTGGGGTACGCAGCAGGCGGTGGTGTTCTTCTCAGGCAGTCGGCGGCTAGAAGACGCAGGACAATCCGCGGTGACAGTGGTCTGGTCGCCAGTCTCGGTTGCGCTGGCCCGGTCCTTGTTGGACAAGGGGACACGGGAGGTACTCGAGGCTGGCTCCTGTATATCCAACAGAATGGGGATAGCAGCAAGAATCACCAGACTCTGCGCAAACTCCAGTCTACACAACTCCCACCATTTCGCAGGACTTCCAGAGCTTGCCATTTGCCAGTCTAAGACTGAATTTAAAGCTCCTTGTAAGTGCAGAGACAGCGCTGTATGCTTCTCTGCAGATGTCAAGGTTCGTGCGCCCACACCAGCATGATGTACCAGGACAAGAAGAGAGAAGAAGAATCAGCCTAGCCCTAAGAACGTGTGTAATTACGACATTCTAATTACCTCCAATTGTCTGTATGTGAAAACCAATACAATTTGTTATAATTTGTATTATTTTGGGGATTTCACCTTTAAGTGCATCTGTAATGCGTAGATGATGCCGGAAATGAATTCAGCGACCTAAATTTAGCTACATGTACCTGTATAAAACATGTATCATAATAGTTTCTATGACAAACGGTTCATGAGTTATGACTGGGCCATGTTTTCCAAAATGGTCGACGGCGGCCATCTTGGATTTTGAGATATGCACCCAGAAAGCAAAATGTTTGCCAAAAATTAGTTCAGTGACCATAAGTTAGCTAGAAAACATGTATCATAATTATTTCTATGACAAACGGTTCATGAGCTATGACGGGCCATGTTTCCCAAGATGCCGCCGGCGGCCATCTTGGATTTTGAGATATGACGTTTGTCTTTGGATGCATTTGTTTCTATGACCCTAAGGAACGTCTATGCCAAAGGGGACATTTGCATCATGATTTGAAGTCAACACTCTATTTTGTGCACTTAACATGTCTACTACTCCTCACAACATTTTTCTTGTATTTTTCAGACTTTTGCCAAAGAAATTCATGATTTTCTCATGTTTCCCGAGAAAATGTGCATCTGTTTCCTCTGGTGACGTGGGTTCCATGGGCAACGCCCTGCCGGGGGTCCAGTGGACAGAGCCCCTGGAAGTTCGTGGGTTTTCAGCGTTTTAAATCTCTGAAGACGCCCCTCCTCGCACAATTTCTCTTGTATTTTTCAGACTAGTTTTGCTAAACAATTTGAGGATTTTCTCATGTTTTCAGAGACAATTTGCCCATGTTGCCTCTGGTGGGGTCCAGGGGCAACGCACTGGCGGGGGTCCAGGGGACAGAGCCCCTGGAAGCTATTGGGTTTTTAGCGTTTTCAATTCCTGAAAACGCCCCTCCTCGCAAACTGTTTCTTCTATTTTCTCACACCAGTTTTGCCAAACAATTTCTGGATTTTCTCATGTTTCCTGACAGTTTTCCAAAACTGGCACATAGAGCTATAGAAACGCCCATGTGCCTTGCGAGTCTTTCTGGCCCAATTTCTCATACAGAAAGTGAATAAATGTATAACAACTCTTATAGTACAGAGCTCTGTCAGAAACAAATACTTTCTGCATAATGTAATCGGATGTGTAAGTTTTATAAGCCAAAAAAGGAAAAAATGCATAATGGTCCCCTTGGGCGTAAATCCACGAGATAATGCTGTTGTCCAGGGGGGACGACACAATAGGTCGTCGCCCCTGGACAATAGCAATACGTCGCGGATTTACGTCTGTGATTTTGGTCCCAGTGTTTTTAGAATTACCGGTATGCATAACTTGTCTATACGTTCAACATGTAATTTACGTAATAATGTTACGTCTATACGTAATTGTTGAAGAATTACCGGTATGCATAACTTGTCTATACGTTCAACAAGATTTAATGCAAAAAGGAGCCAAATTGCATCGTCCTTGGTTTTGCAGAGGCAACAGGAATATCCATGTGAATTGTGAGCATGGCCAATTCATTGCGGAGACGGCTCTTCTTTCTTTCTTTCTTTCTTTCTTTCTTTCTTTCTTTCTTTCCTTCTTTCCTTTTTTTTTGGGGGGGGGGGTCCGCGCGTGAGGGGGGCTTTAGCCCCCAAAGCCCCCCGTACACGCTAGTGCTGTAGATGTGTGGGTTAACGGTTGTCAACCTTGTCAAGCCCGATAGGGCGCCAAAGAAGACATTTAGAGCACCACTACAATTAGTTCCTACTGGCGCTCCTTTCGAACGCATTGCTTTAGATATAATAGGCCCTTTGCCCGAAAGTCAAAACGGTAATAAGTATACTAGTAATTATGGATTATTTCACGAGATGGGCAGAAGCCTATGCACTACCCAATCAACAAGCCGAAACAGTAGCTAATTGTGTTAGTGACTGAATGTATCCGTAGATATGGTGTACCTAGCAAAATTCATACTAATCAAGGAACAAATTTTGAATTCAAATTATTCACCAAACTATGTGAAAAATTTGAAATTGATAAAACTCGCACAACAGCTTACCATCCCCAATCAGACGGGCTCGTTGAGCGATTTAATAGAACATTAGAGACAATGCCTAGTATGTAGAAAAGACTACAATGATTGGGATAAACATTTGCCTGAACCAAATTGTTTAGTTTTTGGACGTGAAATTAATTTGCTACTAGATATACTTGCAGGACCAGTTCCAGATGCACAAGTGCAGCACACCCAACCCTACGCGATGGAGGTCAAGTCCAAGTTGAAGGATGCTTTTGAGACGGCGAGGAAACATGCAGGAGGAGAACAACGACATCCGAAGAAACTTTATGATACACGGATGTACGGGAGTCCCTACAGAAGTGGTGACAACGTTTGGCTTTATTGCCCGGAGAGATTCGTTGGACGTTCTCGGAAACTACGATCTCACTGAAAGGGACCATGTAGAATTATCAAGAAATATTCTGATGCGAACTATCTCATCAAAGTGCCAAATGTATCCAGTACCCGCCAAGTTGTGCACTTCGATAGGCTGAAACCATGTACTCTTCGCGAAGATGACATAATTCTGAATGAGCCCATTGGTCAACACTCTGCATCAGACTCTGATAATGTCAAACTACTGGGGTGAAATGACAGTGAAATCCCCACCGTTACTGGCCATATCGATGGAGACTTTAAAACACAAATGAACAATGAGGAAGATGCAGCTTTCTGTCATAAAACAACTCGAGCTGGAAGAGTAACCCGTCCCTTTTCAGGATGAGAGACTTTGTGACGTAATTAGCCCATGCCCGATAAGTTTTCTTGTTATGCCATATAGTTGGTTCTACCCACAGTAGAATATAAAATGTAATAATTTTAAAATTCTTCACAAAATATTCAGTCATAATAAGTCTGTATTTGTTTTTTGTTACCGTTAAACGCTGGGGTAGTTTTATAGTACATTTAATATTTATTAATTTGTGACCTAGATTAATTGGTCGTCGGAAAAAAAGGGGAAAAAGAAAGAAAAAACCCCGAAGAACATCAATATTAATTTTTTTGTTATAAGCTGAGAATTGAAATACTTCTCTATTTCGACACGAGACGTATCTTTTTCAGTGCAGAGATGTGTTGTAACGCGCACCGACTTGTATAAGTTGAATACATGTATATTTTTATTTGCTATGTACGACCATACTTCCCTTTAAGGTGGTTCTTTTGTTGATTGCTTGGTATTACGCGCGGTATTCAATTGTTATGAATTTCTATATCTGCCACTTTAGCGTCGTGCGTCGCCCTATCAACCGTCGTGCGTCGCCCTTCAACCGTCGCGCGTCACCCTATCGACCGTCGCGCGTCGCCCTATCGACCGTCGTGCGTCGCCCTTCAACCGTCGCGCGTCGCCCCTTTTGACCGTCGCCCGTCGCCCTTTTGACTGTCGCCCGACGGTTAAAAGGGCGACACAAGAC
>JAVCKS010029297.1:0-12536 GCA_032273685.1 Pteraster tesselatus | reverse complement strand
CACAAACGAGTTACTACAAAATACAGTAAAACATGGAGTAGCAGATGGTGTCATTTTGTATTGTGCCTTTCAGACTCCTTTTGACAGTTGTCAAAGATTAGCTATTTACTATGTTCTCTGGTAAATTATTCCAATCGTTTGCAAAGCGAATAAAAAACGGGTATTTAAAGCAATCAGTTCTGGCAAATAATATGAGTAGTTTCAAACTGTGGTTCAAACGCCCTACTCTAATGAATTCATTCAACGAATTAACATTAATAAGTTTATTTAAAATGCCGATGACACTACTAATGTTTAATGGTAACACTGCTAGTGAACTTACAAATGCTATGGTGACCGGTCTCGAACAAGTAAACCAGTGGCTTGTCAATAATAAATTAACGCTCAATGTAAATAAAACTAAGTACATGATATTTGCATCTAGAGTACGTTTGGCAACATATGCCCAAGTCCATATTATGCTGAATGATATGTGTATTGAACGCGTCAAACAGTACAAGTATCTCGGTATTATTCTTGATGAACAGTTGACTTGGGCTGATCACGTTGATCACACTGCTAAGAAAATCTCACAGAAAATCGGTTTACTTAGGCGATCCGCCAAACCTTTCTTGCCTTGCTCTACACTTAAACTGCTGAGCAGGGCTATGGTGTTCCCTTTATTTGATTATTGTGATGTTGCTTGGTCGAACTGTGCACAATCTCACTTAAACAGGTTACTAAAATTATACAAAGGCTTAGCAACAATGATAACTAATGCACATCCAAGGACACATATTTTTGACTTTCTAGAAGCTCTGTCCTGGCCATCGTTAGAGAAACGATGGGAACACCATAGACTGTGGGAGGTATATAAATGTGTTCATGACAATCTGAGTCCAGCGTATCTAAAAACTAGTTTCGTCATGCCATCTCATTCGACTTATACACGCTCAAAATCAAATGGCTCATTGCAAATGAGCATGATTCCTAAAACAAATGCAGCCAAGCATTCATTTCAATACCTTGGTACTCTGGGATGGAATAACCTAACTATTGCTCAGAGGCAGGTCAAGACATTACCATGTTTTAAATCACTTTTAAAGTAATTTTTTATATATTTTAATGTATTTTATCTGTCTTAATGTTTTACATTTGTTTAACGTGAATACTGTCATATATTGAGCTTTCTATTTACTTCTATTGAGCTTTATTTTTTATCACTTTTACCACTTTTATCGTTTTGATCATTTTTATTATTTTAAATGATTTCTATCACCTTTATCACTGTTTATCACTTTTATCGTATCACTTTCATTGTATTGTCGTATTATGTTTTGATATTTTATATTATTTCTAAAATCGAAATTTATTTTAAATTATTTGTACTGTTTTAAATTTCCTGTTTTCGTTTATATTTTATGCTATTTATTCTTAAGATACCGGTACAGCATATTGGGTTTTATTTCAAACTTGTATTCTGATCAGTGGCTCGCCTCTTTGTGCATATACTGGCTGTACATTTTCGTTTGGTTGCACTTTTAATGTTAATGTTATATATAAATCTAAATAATAATTTCGTTTTGGTATCGTGCAAATTTTAAACACTTAGTATCAACAGGCCCTTAAGGAAAGCAGTTTTATAACTGAGAAGGCTACCCTGTATAAATAAAACAGCAAAAAATAATAAAATCTTGTAGGTCAATATAAGGCGATAATAATTTCTTCTGTCTGATAGTCTGATAGTGAAGTCCAACCAATTTCAGATAAAAGACTTTAATAATCTACCATAACGCTTTTGAATACGTTCAACAGTGTTTAAGTGAGTATGTCTTTATGGATCCCATACGAAACAACAGTAATCATACTGTGCTCGAACTAGTGATTCGAAGAGGATTTTGAGTATGTTTTGGGGTAATTATGGGAAGTTAAGCTTTATTAACCCAATTACCTTGTTACATTACGATAGTGACACCCTAATATTTTTTGAAATAGTCGTTACTAATTGTTTGTTACTCATATTATAATTGTAAACCAAGGGTTTTTACTTTCTTGGATATTCGCATAACTTTGCATTTATTCATATTAAAATCCAAATGTACGTGACCAATCGCACAATGAATCTAAATAGGATTGCAGGGCAGTGCAATCATCTAGACTATTAATAGGACAGCATAGAAAGAGCACAGGTCCTAAAATAGTACATTGGAGTACACCCGATTTTACATCCGACCAAGGCGAAAACTTCCCATGAGGTGCGACTCTTTGTAATCTACCAGAGAGGAAGCTCGTTAACCATTTCAAATTGTTTGAGTCAATTCTATACAACTTGAGTTGTTACAGAATAAACTGTGCTGGACTCTTCCAAATGCCTTAGCGAAGTCCAGAAAAATGATATCAATACTGCTTCGTTTATCCAAGTACGAGCTTCAATTATGTAAGGCATCTAGTAACTGCGTCTCACAAGAACGCTGGTTTCTAAAACCATGCTGGTTGTCGTGAAGGATACTTAAGAAGATCAACGAGTCTGTTAGTGTTACAAATGATGCGTTCTAAACGTTTGCAGACAATTGAAGTCAGTGAAATTGGCCTATAATTACATGCTTTATCCTTGGCCCCGTTCTTAAAAAGTGGAACAACGTGTGCCTTTCGCCAATCACGTGGGACAGTCCCACTGTTCCGCCGGCCAGGGCAGATTTATTTTGGTCTTTTAACAAGTTTAGAAATTCTTGTTTAGAGTATATAGAACATATATATCGATCATAGTAGGATAATCACTGGTTGTGTTACACTCTTTAGAAGAATTGTCAGTTTGAGCGTTAAACACAGAGTTAAATAGATTGTATAGCGTCTCAGCTTTAAAAGTACTATCTGTTATTTTCTGCCCATCTACAGTGAGATACTCAATATTGTTTTTTATGGTTTTTCGGGATTTTACATAGTTCCAAAATCTTGTTGGCTTGTTTTGTATGTCACCTGCCATTTGACAAACATAAAGTGAGTGACTTTTTCTCATTTTTTTCTTTACCTGTTGTCTCATATCTTTGTATTTCCGCCAATGAACAGATTTGTTACTTCTCTTTGCAATTTTATAAAATCTATTACGTTTACGAATTATTATTTTTATTTCGGAAGTTAGCCATGGAACTGTATTTTTTGTCATTGTTAACAAATTTACGAGGAATTGTATTTTCGGTTATTTTCAAAATAAAACAATTTTAGGAAAGGCAGCTTTATTCAATGTCGTTTAAATCAACCACCTCTGAAAGTTCGTTCTGCTGGATGGCCAACAAATCTTGTCCAAATTGATTAAAGTTAATTTTTGAATAAAGATGCATTTTTCTTTTTTCGCAAGACAATTAATTTTATGTGTTCGTAAGTGCAATTTAAACACGATTGCGTCGTGTTCGCTTATACATGGAACAATGTGTACGTCAGAAATTGTGCTGGTGTGAATAATACATCTGTAATGTTTTTGGATGTATCTGAAATTCTGATTCATCAATTTGTTGGAAGAGATTATTTTCCTCTACGAGCGTTCAGGATATTTCATTAGAGTGACATATTGCCCGGCGCGGCCTCGGCATATGGAGTGGGTGGCCTGTCCTCTTCCCCGTCGCCTTTGTTCGCTTATTCTCTCGATGAGAATAGCTGCCAATTTCCACCAGGGCGGACTTGGGAAGGACCTTTCGTGAACTAGATATCACGACCTTGGGATCGAGAGGCGAACGCTCTACCGCTTAAGCCATCTTCCACTCCTGTGCCATTATATATACCGTTACATCATTAGTTTTGTAAATCACCTATGAGCAATGGAAACTTCACAGGATCTGTAATGAGTATGCACATTAGAATATAACACGTTTCCCTCTCAAACACTGATCGAACATTGAGGCGTAATGTGAAAATCAAGTCTCATCTACAGGCTTGGAATATAAAACGTGTCTACGTGCCTCCTGGAAGCCAGAATACTTAACTGATGTTTCCATTCAGGATTGCGTGATTTCCTTGGGTGAGACTGATCATTCCACTAAGAAACGAACACAGGCCTATAACAACAAGCTCTTAATTTTGGGAACGTTATGACGATTCGTTAAAATGTAACGTCACACAAACGTACAACCGCATTATATTGCGATTATACCATTGTGACTTTGATTGGTGGAGCTATGCACCAAGTGACCATTGTTTAGTGTTAGCACAGTTCAGCGCTTGTAACGGCCTCTGCCGTTGGGTGAGGATCGAATGATTGTGGGTCAGACAAAACTGTAACGCATCCGTAAATGTTTTATTTATAAGTCCACAGCCATTACTATTCAACAGCTACAATACGATGTACTAATGAATGACGATTATGGCGGTTACGCAGATGGCTATAATGGCTATGATGACATCATCGATCGTGGTGATGATATTTACGATTGTTTCAACTATAATAACAAACATAGAAAATAACGAATAATAGTTTATGATATCTAACAATTAAGTAATTATAGGTGATGCAGCGGTTAATCTCTCTGTCTTTACCTCTAAACCATATCATTTATTTGGGGGTTGAACCTAACATCCGTATGCCGTCTGGGAATAGTACAGTAATATGTATCTCGGGAGCCCTGATGGGCCTACTAGTAATAGGTTACAGACAATTAATATAGGCTGTAGTCGGCAACATTATATTTTAATCTTCATGTAGCAGATTAAACACACACACACACATATATAAGATATAACATAAGCCAGGCTTTAGCATTCAAACTAAATTCCACCCTTTAAATGTTATCAAACTTGGAATACCCAACGTTTAGATTGAAACAGAATAAACAAAGAATTCTTACGTTTGTATCTTGACCGTGGATTTGCTCAGAATTACATAATTCAGCATACTTAATAACAAGTTAGAATTGACATGACGTTTGACAGCTCATTACAAAATGTGGAACAATTTCTCACTGTGAAGGTATTTCTCACCGAGGTCAAATATGTGACCTTACTAATTTTAAATCAACAGAGGGCGCTATTCAACTGTACCGTGTTGTCAGACAGCGACAACAGCGCTTAGGTGTTATATGTGCGCCAACCTTTGGTGCGCTCTATGCATACATTCCGTGACCTTTTGTTTCCCGGACCCGCTGGTTCAGCAGCCTTTATGTGTTCCGGTACCTCCTGGTTTACACATTTGGCACTAGACTGTATCCCAGTTTAAGGTGAAGCACGTTTATCGTTCGGGGTAAAACTCCAGATTTGGTTGCCCATTTTATACTTTATTAAATACATGTATTCTTGAAAAATATCACCGTGTGTGACATTATGTGTATGGCGACTGGAGGGCACACTGGCCTATAGCAACCAGACGATTTTAGCAATATTAGCTGCTGTCTGGAGAGTTTTGACTATGAAAATAATATTTCAAATAAAGAAATAAAACGTTATTGGTACTATAGTTGCGTACGTATGTGGAGAATAGATGGCCTAAGTAGACTTTGGCTAAGGTTTCCTTTCGTTTCAAAGAAAAAAAAGGAATATTCTGTGATAACACAGACAGGTTATCTCAAGCTTATGAGTACGGATATGGTTACGAATCGTATTCGTTCGCCAATTACCCGTGTGGCAGGCGATATGCGTTGCTATATTGTACTGAAATACTGTGTACAACGGATACACGTCCCACCGCAGCAAATACTGATAACGTATTTGTATGCGTAAATTGCATCCGCGGAATGCGAAACCTCTCTAATAAGGTTGGCCGTTCCCGCCAAAAAGCGTACCAAAACCATACGCGTGCAAGTCAGAACGTACGCATGGTTCTTTCGTAACGTACGCGTGGGTCCGTCATAACGTACGCATGGTTCTGGCAGAACGTACGTATGGACATTATTGCCTAATTCGCACGCTCAAACATTACATACAAAACGGTACGTTTGGGGAAATCCGAACTTCAAAGAAAGCGTTACTTCTTTTAATTTCAGGTTTTTTAAAGAACGGGAAAGTATGCACTTCTCTTTTGCCTCTTAAAAGGTGTCGATATCATATTTTATTGTCATATTTTCAATTCATTACTTTGTGGAATTATTATCATTTCGGCGAACTTATACAATTCATAACCCTAATTTCTGAGAAACAGAAAGGCTGTTCTCCAGCGTTTCCTTAACATAACCATCCTTGGCTTTCTCAGAACACCAGCGTCCTCGGTTTTTAAATAGTCTATCCGGGACTCCCTTGGCTGCAGCAACTAAGGCGCCTCCGGCCCTCAGACTTTGTAGTCCAAATAACTTTGGGTCCATTCCTACTGTAGTTAGAGCCTTCTTAAACATTGCAAGGCACCTTGAATAAGACAGGTGCTGTGTACCAGATCTCAATTTATATGCATTAACAGATTTACAGAAGCTTAAAGGTCGAAACAGAAAACTTCCATCGTCTACATCGTGTAATGCTGCGAGTGTAATATATCTACGTAACATATTAACTAGGCAGGTGAACGAATTTGTCTCCGCCACGAGGACCCAAGAGCCTTGTCTATAAATATCTGTCCTACTTTTTATTATAAACAAACTGGGATGCAGACAACTTTGCATCGCATCCACGAATATTAATGAATTCATTGTGACGGAGAAACCCTGCATATGACAAAAGTAGCATAGTGCACAATCGAATATCGATAACATTATTTGTACCACCGAATGGCACAGGCGAGACGATCTGAAGTACCGGTATTCAAGATTGCCATTTCATGATGCGAATTACATGGGGGAGGGCAGGGTAATACGTGGTAACAATGAGAACTTTACGGCTGGTGTCTTGGTTGGTTGACTTTTCCGCCAAAACCACAGTCCTGGGGAGACCTCTCTTGATGGTTTGTTGAACTTTGCGAGAGCTGTGGCATGTGCTAAGCGGGGCGACACTTAGGCTATGAATTTGTTAGCCCCAGTTTTGTTCACCTAATTCCAGTGTTTTAATCAGCACATACACAGCGCGTTCACTGCGAAAATCACCACAGAGTATTAAAACAGAGGATTAACCTAGCTCTGTGTGGCTGTGCGTTTGACCGTGAAACTGGTATTCGGACCAATCCATTAATAAAAAAGGGATGCACCGGGCATGTTTGTAATGTACAGTAACGTGTTGAATACAGTAACAAACTACATTATGGTCGTGTATATTTAAAGTCTGTTGTAACATTGTTTTTTATTCTCATTCAAAGGTTTAACAACAGAAATAATTTACTTTTGCAATATAGCACTACATACAGTGTAGTGTACTTAGAAAAACTACGAAAACAAAGTATATACATGTACGGGTAAACAGAAATAATAAATGCAAAAACAAAACACAAAAGCATATACCGTACAACAAAAAATACATGCATTTAAGACTACAGTATTAACACAACAATAATGGCAATAACAAATTCAACAGTGTGTTTATACAGTACATGCATCTACAACCTATATACCGCTATTATGTATTGGAATTGAGAAAATACTGACTTTCTACTTGTATGCCTGTGAGTAGTGTACATACATACTGTACATGCATACATATTTAAGGAAAACATTTGTCAGTTAATAAATACACGCATAATATAAAAAGTTTACACTGTACGTGTATCACAATCCCAATAAAATGTAAGACTTCATAAATTATTATAGAAATTATGTACAAATTGACAGCCTAATTATTGCTTACACATGTTCGCTTATTATGGCCGTCTTTCTTACAAATACTACATATGATTTTGTGTTTAAGGTTTCGCTGACATGTTGGTGAAAGATACTCAATCCGGTTTTGTTTATTCATAAGTTGTACGAATGCATCTAAATTGCGATGATTTGTCGCTTGGAAATACCATTTTGTAATACGATCGTTCAACTTCTCAAATGACTGCTGTGAAAATTTACTGAGATTACCATGCTCTTTGATAGAGTTTTTAACATGTTTGGCAAATACATGCATGTATAAAGTCACATCATGTGATGTATGCACACGGTAATAATCATCCACCCAGGATTCAGTTTTTAAAGCAAACTCTTCAAGCTGCTCATCAGTCATATCTAGTTTCATTTCATCTTTCAATTGAACAAATCTTGTCCATATACTGGTGATCTGGTCTAGTTTGGGATTATTTTGGCCATAGAAATCTTCTAAGCAAATATTTTTCTGTATTTTCTCATGTTGAGGGCCAATAAAATCTGAATATGTAAACATACCATCTTTGTCAGTGTAAAACAACCAGTCAAAGCCAAGGCTTTGAACAAAATCTTCAAATCTTTTCATATTTTTACACTGGGACTTATCCACATTTTTCTTGTTTTTTCCAATGTTGTCTTGTGTGCGAAGAAAGAGAATTAGATGACGAATAAGTTGGTCAGAAATGCGCAGGTACAGGTTTAGAGTGTCTGGTATTACATTAGAAATTGGAATGTGGGGGAATATTGGTGGTTTGTTGCAAGCATAGTTTTCATGTGATTTGGACTTTTTCTTTTTACAAAATTCTTGCATTTCAGGTATTGTTCTACTGCAGAACGTCTTACGAACATCAAAGAAATCTGACTTTTTTGTTTTGCACCATGCACAACTGTAAATACAAGAACATGCACCAAGACCCAATACTGTATTTATGAATTTAAGATCTGCACAGATTACATATTTCAATTTGAAAGTTTGGTTATTTACAGTTATGGCCTGCAGCTTCTCAGAGTCATGAATGACATCATTTAACGCTTCCAATATGCAGTCATACTTTTCAGGAACTTTAGCTATGGCCAAAATAAAGTCATCAGATTTCCATTGTTTTGTAATGACACGAAAACCAAAGTTCGTGACATGAAGTCTTGATCCTACAGTTGTTCCATCTCCAGTTATTTTAATAATTAGTTCATTTTCTTCAATGGGGGACATGTTCTCGACTGCTCTCCTCAATTTAACCTCAAGTCTTTCTTGGACACCCTTACCATTAGGTAAGAGCTGAACATCAAACAGATTATTTAATTCTCTGATTCGCAATTGAACTGCATACAAGGATGAAAATACAGTTCTCCCTTCAATAGATATTGCTTGGTAGGTCTTATCTGAAATCATGTGTTTATCTTTAATAAACACAATTTTATCAATCGACGGTTTTTCACCCTGCTGAAGTTCATATGGAAACATATCGGAAAAATGTAAAGTATTTCCAAAACAATCTTCCACTGTCAACCTTTTGATGGTGACACCTTCATTGTTAAAAAAGTCACGTGCAAAATCAATCGTGTAATTCAAATCTTGCTTCTTCTTACTACACCATGTCCTACCATACTTAGCTTTTTTCTGAACATTCCTACGATTGGTTCGCCTCTTGAGGATTCTTCGTAACATAGTTTGTGATTTTTTTATCACCTTCTTATACTCTTTGACCATTGTTTTTGTTTCTTTCACACTTTCTTCAGCTTTTCGCCTTCGCTTTTTTTCACTTTCAAGTTCATGTTCCATTTTGCGTTTCAAACCACCCAGTTTCAGCTTATAAACTGTCCTTTTTAGCTTTTCAAGAAATAATTGACCTTGCTTTCCTCCTTTTCTCAAAGCACACAGAGCTGGTTTCATCATGTTGTTAATTTTCTGTCGGAGATTATAGGTTGTTTGGGGATCTACAAAGTCATAATTTATATCATTAGTGGCACATAAGTTCCTCAGAATCGATTCTGCTTGAGACGAGCCTTGAGGAAGTTTACTCTCTCTTACCATGAGGTACAAGGCATAATTGTTTATCTCAATTATCCAGTCTGCATTTAAATTTGGATTGCACAGCACAAAATACCTTGAACCAAAGTCAAGAATTGCTACTGCAATGATCAACTTTGCAAGTAAATTTGCCATTTTGATTTATTTTTAATATCAAACTATAGAATGTAAACTGACTGAGTTATCTTAGTAGAAGTCAATGCCTTCAGCTACATTGTGATTATCAAAAGCGTGCAATAAATTTAATGGCAGATTTAACGTTAAAATAGTTATAATATAAACAAGAGTATAGTTTTAAATAAGTACCGGTACACAATAAAAATGTACATGCATGTACATCCACTTACTCACTGAATTAAATGGTGTTGTGAACGAGTCTTGACAAAACCACGCTTAAAACCTACAAACCAAGCAAGTTAAGTTCGTGACGGTTTCCGGTCATCTTGACGAAACGAAATGCGAGAAGAAATCCTCTGTGAGGAAGTTTCTTTTCAAGAATGTTCTCTTCTGTCAAGACGTACTCTTCCAAGCACCTTCGCTCATTCATCCACACTTGAATGGTCTGCTGTTCAACGTAAGAAAAATCACCAGCTGTGTTGATGATGCGATACCACCAGTTGGGGCCCAAGAAGTTTTCTACCGCATCGCGATTAGCTCTGAAAACCTGCCGTTTTCCTTTAGTATTATCCTCAATCGCAGTGATGGCCTGAATAAACGCGTCAAAAGTTTCCTTTTGAATGGAAAAATGAAGTGTTATTTCAGTGTCTCTAACACGAGAAAGGTGAAGGTTCTCCTTTACCTTGATGAGTAGATCCACCTTCAGAAGATCAAGTGCATTAGCATGATGGCTTTCAACTGGCGTGTCAATTATATCCGATTTCGGACGCCACTCATCAAATGTATCTCCCCAACCAATATAATGTACTTTGACCTCTTCACCAGATGATGATGTTCGGGAGTCAATGACTTCAAGACGAAAAAGTTCCGTTGTTGACCACTTCTTCACACATTTGTTGGCAGATTGGCGGGGAAGATGACTGTTTAGTCCATTGTGAAGTGCGTGGTAGTCAATCTTTTTCTTGTCTCTAAGATTCATTACCTTGAGGGAGGAAGAATGAAAAATATTATTTAATTTTATTTCTGTTTTTTGTTTAATTATAGAACTAAATATTTTAGGTAGAGTGAAGACATTTCCCATTCTAGTAAAAAGAACAAGAAATTACACAATTTCAAGAAAAAACAGTTGGCCCCTGATAAACGGGAAGGTACTCACAAATGTTAAATTACTTTTGTTCAATTTACTACTACTTCTAAAAGTTCTAGTGCTAGTTTCTGGGATCTGTAAGGTAGTAGTATTAATATTATATTAATTTATTTAAAAAACAAGTTTCGATCTCCAAAGTACTACGGCAACATAATGTAGACAATATCGGTAATTTAGACGTGCAGTCCATTTCAATGTCTCCCCCTATTATAGAATGGTGCGTTCCGTTGATAGCGTCTAGCTACATTTCTATTTCTAAACTTACGAAACAGGGTTTTCTAACTTAAATTGATCATTATTAAATCATTGTAAACCTCTCAACAAGTATACCTAAAGATTCTAAAGTTTCTCATTAACAGTTTGGGTAAATTGTAAAGGTATACTTACAGTATAAACGGAAGAATTCTAGCGCAGAAATGGACGTCGAAGAAAAGCTCTAGACTGTTGTCGAGTTGAATTTACACGTGTGACGCGACGCATAGGGTTGAATGGAAATAAACTACTGACCAAAAATAGATCGCATATTTTGATTGGCCCGAATTTTCTTTCTAAAAAGTACGGTGGATTTTTTCAGCCAATGAAAATGTATTTTATATCAATGAAAAGAATAAGCAGTCAGCTATTTAAATGTGCATAAACCCGTGGAATTATTTTCTCCAGTAAGGAGCAGAAACAGAAAAATGGTGGCGAGAAAACCGCGCTCTGCCACAGGAAAATCAACGAAATGCAGGTTTTTCAAAGTAAAAAGTACGGTGGTTTTTTCAAAGGTAAAAATATAATACAGATATCATTTTATTAGTAATAAATACAGTTATATGGAACAGTTTCAACCCGCGAAATAACTCACACGGTTACTGAAATATGATCAAATATGTACGAAAAAATTGATTTTTCAAGTTTCCGTCAATGGAGAAATTGATGTTTGGTATTGGTCGCAGAGAACGGAAGCTTAAGTGAACACGACAAATTCATAAGGTCAAGTTTTAGTCTGTATTCAAGGAGTAAGGCTCGGCTAAAAAGTAAGCATAGTTATTTTGCATTCTTATGAATTCAAAAGTTGACATGTCAGTTACAAAACCCAAGGTTTAGCTCTACCCAATAGAGCTCTACCCAAGAGAAATAATGTTTACATATGCATGGCACTAACAAGCTCGATATATCACTGGAACCAAGAGAGATTAATCTCTCCATTTGCTTACTAAGTTTTAAAGTTTTTTACATCTTTTACAGTTTCGCCGTACAGTTGTTTACATCTTCGTGAATTTTCGGCAGTAACTTCGAAAATGCAATAAAACGAATGGTTTCAGCCTCAGTCAAATTACTACGTTAACCGAGCTGTACGAAAGTAATCTAACTGGAATTCCAATTATTACAGCTTAATATCAGGTATTTTGGGCCAACAACCTTGATACATGCAGTTAATCAATTTAGCGACGGACGCAAAGTTTTTTTGGTGTTAATAACTACTGGCATATCTGGGCTTCTCTCCGCCAAAAGTTTGAGTGAGTATTTCAGGAAACAAGGAAACAAAAGAAAGTTGGTAACAGTACCTAATGAAATCTGAAATAAACAAAGAGAC
>JAVCKS010029241.1:1782-12475 GCA_032273685.1 Pteraster tesselatus | reverse complement strand
GTGCTCTTGCCAAGGCTTAGCGAAAGGGGTTAATACGTAGAATCATTTACCAATGTTGTACATTCTCAGTCATCACTATGGATTGAACGTGGGCCCACCGCCAGAGTAGTTGCCCGAGATTTCAGCCCCGCTGAAGTCAAAGCCAGGATTCTGTTTTCAAAGTTAAATTGATCGGACATTCATTACAGCAGGACTGTTTTAGTGTGCCTCTCTGATTTTCTTGAAAAGTTTTCAGTGACCCGCTCATGCTGAAACAGTTGTCGTGTGAGTTTGTATTAAAGTAACCCACCTGGTACTAAAATCTTTGTAGTGAATAATCATTTGAAAAACCCACCTGCTGCTGGAATCTTTGTAGCGTCAGTTATTCATTTGACTAACCTATACCTCATACTGGAATATTTGTAGTGCGAGTCTTTTTGTTTTGAGTAACTTACCTCATGCTGGAATTTTTGCAGTGTGAGTTTTTTCTCCATCTGATCGTAGACGTAGGCGTCAGCGATGTACTGGTCCTTCATCAAACCCCGCCAGCAGTTATCGGCCGTACGTTGTGATTTCACCAGGATGATTCGAATCAGCTTCCTGTCCTCTGGGAAAAGTATTTCACAATTCATGAATCACAACCTGTGCTGTTACCCAACAGATAATAGCACAGGTTGTAGCCTTGCCCGGGGCATCAGCACATTCCTCAACAACAATGGCTGCACCCTGCATGAACAAATGAGCAGCAACATAGATTCACGCCCAAAGGTCACATTTTGATGAAAATTTCAAGTCAAGAGTTGTACACTTTTTTACGCAATGGCTGAATCATGTTGTCCAATTATTGTAAAAATGCATGCAGCAGTGGAAAAGAAACTCACCTAGTGTCCAGGTACAATCTTCAGATATAACCCCTGCAAATAACTCTCCCTGTAGAATAATACAAATGAAGGAGTCATTAACTAAGAGCACTCAGTGGATTCAGTGCAGGTACCTCCACAACCTAGACAACTATAACCTCAACAGCAGCTCGGGTAATACGATAAATAAGATATTTGTGATTGATTAGTAAAACAGTTATAGCAATTATGACAAGGAGGTAGCCAACTTTGCTGCGTACAATATCAACGTTTGATCGTGCGTTCGAATGGTTGGTAAATTCAAAAGAAATGATATCAATCATAAATACTGGAAAGCACTAGGCCTATTCTGTTTATGAATTAGGAATTGTTATAAAAATACTATAAAATGGTACTGCGGGAGCCAAACCACCCAACTGTCAATGACAGGCACAGACTGTCAATGATATTTCCCAAATATTTGTAGGGTTGGGGTCAGGGATTCATGGGGTATGGAAAGGGGTGGGTCAGGTTTAGGTAGGGATTGGTTTAGAGGTTGGATAAGGGTGTTCATTCAATTCAGGACTGTTTCTACTGACAAATAATTTGAAACACTAAATCATAAATAAAAATAACCTTAAATCCAACCCTCTACCTGATCTAAGTTGTAAACGTCGCCATAGTTTGGCTATATATCGGTCCAGCTCCATACCTCAAATTATGTAAAATGGTTAAGAACCATTTAGTTAACACTTGCCTGGCATGCCACACTTAAACGTGATCAGTTGGAATTGCACTAAATACCTTAATCATTTCTCTTCCTCCAACAAAACACGAGAGATGTTTTGGCTCAAAGTTAATCTTGATCATCTTCGCTGAAGTGCCCTCAGGTATCGTACACTCAATAAAAACATCTTCCATCGTTTGATGCCACTGACCCCATGAGGTCAGGCATGGGATTATGCCACTCCTCTCATCAAAATGAGCCATTGCATCTTTGGTTCCACTGCTAGTTCTCAGAATAAAATGATTAGATTAGTGTTTAAGATAAATTTCAGTATAAAAATAACATTTGGGTTTCTCGACTTTCCTTTTATGTGTCACTGATCTTCGAGTAGTTTACATGCCAAACCATAGGTTGTTTGACTGGTATTAAGGTGGCCAATAGATTGCGCAGTATGGGAACGGCATTTGGCTACTTGGATCCACTATTGGGGGACACTATTGTGGAAAAACAATCTATCTGAAGGTTCCACAGAAAGGTCAGACCAATTGTGAACCCCAGCTACAATAAATATGCAGTTGCATTTTCCACCTACACAGGTATTGAATATCGTCCTTATTCGTTTATGTTTAAATGTTTATTTTGTTAATTTGTCTTGATTAGGGTGTAATGCTGTAGCCTTTTATTGTTACTTTGTTTATCTCGGAAACTGAAATTAAAAAAAAATACACATGACCAAATTTGGATAGGTCGACTGTCTTCGTTCCAATTCCCTCAGGCTCAGAATCAGCCGACCCGCATGCTAAGGACAGACATAACACTTTTAGGTAATAAGTTAATTTACATACTGTCAACGTTTGTTAACTGCTGTGCAAAGGCTGTTAAAGTCGTATTAGAAAGAAAACCAGCTAGGTTGCCTTAGGTTTCCAGCCAGTAGGCCTAAGTAGTTTTTACTATTTTCTATGCAGCGCAGGTGCCCGATCTCGACGACTCGACGTGACCGGTGTACCGGGCGCCCTCAAGTGTCAACACATTTTTTCCGCGCTTATTTTAGTAATCATATGATTGGACAATTTTTTCCGCGTTCAATATTAAATATTTGTTCTTTGTTTGGATATTAGGAAATCAATTAATAATACAACTGTTATAAATATACATATTTAAAAAAAAAAAGTTAATTTTATTAAAAGTAAAATATACTTGAATTGTTTAGGTTTAGTATATATTTGAAGGTTAACCATATTGTTTAAAACCAATCAGATGTGCTGTGTTATCTCACGTGCACATGTCGACAAATGAAACAGAGCTAGGTAGATATGTATATACCGTGCGGGTGTTATGCGCACACACAATTACAATTTTCATTTTGGTTGAAAGTTACTTCGTGCGACTGGCCGGAGAATTTGTACTGCCAGATAGACCAACTAGTGCAAAGATGTCGGAACAAGTCCTGAAACAAATTGAAGTATGCATATTTAAGTTGATGGTTATGTTTAATATTGTTGGATCTGTTTTTGTCTTTCTAATTAAAAATCAAAATTTAATCCAACGTCAGTGACAGTGTCAGTCAGTGTTTTACCGGTGAAAGGCAAAAACCAGGTCCAGTGACAGTGTAGCACTAGCAGCAGTAGCTAGCAGTTCATGATTGGGACTCATGGGAGTAAATTTGGGTGCTAACCGCCGGTTTCTCTGCCTTCTTTTATATCCTCCAAATGTACCTTAATTAGACCGATGAAAATCTAAAATTAGGAATCAGTTCAGAAAGAAATTTGGTATTCGGCTAAAACTAGGGCCTAGTTGTAATTATTAAAAATAAAATGACTTGTTTTACAATTCTAGGCCCTATCTGTTTGTGTTTGCATGGACTGAGGCTAGGTCTAGGGCTACATTTGCACGTTCTTTATACACGAGTAGACTTGTAAGTGTAGCCTTTATTCAGTATACAAAAATAGCCAGCGCCGCGAAGGGAAATTTTAATCATGAATTTGTTTTTTCATTAAAAACAGATTAGATTGAGTTGGAAACTTGTTTCTCAACTGATTCCTAATTTTAGATATTTCTTAGTGTGTAATTAAGGTAAATTTGGGAAATAAACGAAGAGAAACCTGCGGTTAGCACCCGGATGTTTGCCCCTAGGGTTATTCAAAGTGTACATGCGGAATTATTATTCACGTAACCCTTACTAAATACTAATACTACTGCCCAACACTAAATCTATCCTATTCCATGCCCTAACTGTAAAATGCAAACCTATTTATTTTTACATCCTCTAATATTTGCACTAAACGGGCTGTATACATTGCTAGGCCTAAAATCTTGCCCAGTGAAGCAAAATAATGCTATGCATGTACTAGTACTAGTAGGGAGGACGATCCGGCGAGCACGCACATGAAAAAGCACCGGTATGTAAAAGCATAAAGAACATTGTTTGGCATGTTTGGACACAATGAAAAAAAATCAAATACATATATTAATTAAATCAAATTCTGTAAATAATTTTTTGCTTAAGGACCAGTTGCATAACGTTATGAAGTATTTAAAAACCTAAAATGTTATTTAAAATAATTCCTAAAAACATGATGTTAAAAAAATGGCGAAAAGTCCTACGCGTTGCAAAAGCCTTCCATAGCCTACGAAAAATCCCACCCCTTGCATGATCGTGTTTGAGCGTTAAAAACATGAAATAAGTTAGTAATAGTTAGTAAACGAAATCACAACTCCTTAAACTTCAAATTAACATCAAAAACCAACCTTTACCATGCAGGAACTTATTTTTCTAGAGAGACGTCAGGGTGCGCCTTCGTACTGTTCTAAACATAATTTATTCCCTCGTCACGTGAGTGAAATATCTAGTTGTGAGAACAAGGCCGTTTTCCGTTAAGAGTACGATTTAAAAATCTCTTGGGTAGGAGGTGAATGAAGCAGTATTACGTTGCGTGTGTATCCCACCCATTTGTCTTTTTAAAGGAAGTACGCATGCAATAGGTCGATTTGTCAGACTACTGCCAATTTATGTCAAATGCTGCCCTCTCCCTTATTTATAGCTGTAATACATGAGCATTTAGGAAAATAAAACAATATTGGTCATCCCTACATGATGTACCAGTAGTCCACTAAAAAGGTCTGAACAAAGCAATCTTCATCATTCAGATCGGTACTCATAATACAATTGTATAAGTACAACTTACAAGTGAATTATATTTTGTAATTTTAATATTTCATTGGTTTATAGGAAACCAAAGGTCTGCGGGATCAGCGAGAACAGCGAGAACAGCAGCAGAATAACACATGTACCACCAAAGATCAGATCCTTGTCAAAGTCAAAGGCCAGGTGAGATAACGGTGTTAATTGTTTGATGCTGTTTATGGTGGGAATCAGAATGAAATCTGCTCTGAGTACGTCCCTTGCTCGACACCGCTTGAGCTGTGGTCCACGGATGCCCCTCGAAAGTGTCTCTGGCACTCGCTTGAGTCTGTTTCGTTCATACAACATGTATTTGGTTCTCGTTAATTTCTTAATGTTTCAACCAGTGTATTCTAATTCGAAAAGCTCTTATTGTATGTAGTACACTAAATGTATGTAACTAAATAATAAAGAGAAATAATTTGGGTGCTAACCTCCGGTTTTCCTTCGTTTATTTTCCCAAATGTACCTTAATTAGACTGAGAAAAATCTAAAATTAAGAATCACTAGAGAAAGAAGTTTTCCACACGTTCTAATCTATTTTTAATGACAAAACTTTGTTTTTATTTACCTTTCGCGGTGTGGCTATTTTTGTATCCCGAATAAAGGCCACACTTGCAGTTGAAAGTCTAGTCGCGTATACAGTACGTAGAAGCGTAACCCTTTAGCCTCGTACGGATATGGTAGAATTTTAAAAGTGTAATTTTTGTCATTAAATTACTACTAGTTTTGGCCAAATTCCAAACTTCTTCCTCAACTGATACCTAATATTAGATTAAGGTTAGAACCTCAATTCTTGCCTAATGTAATAATTCACTTTTTGGGATGACTACAAGATGTTCACTTTTTTTTCTTATCTGTATAGAATCAGAGTTCTATGAATGTTGGCTTGTGATCAGGAGTTTGTTTTTTTATTATATTAGGAGCCAGGGGACTTGAGTACCTGGGCCACATCACTAGTAAATACATGTACCAGTAGATTATTCAATCGTTGCAACACACAATTTTGTCTAGTTTCTCCATGTTTCCATTTTAGTGTACGTAATTTTACTAGTTTATGTTCTTTCTCAGGATAACTCTGTCATACAGTTCAAGATCAAGAAAACTACACCTTTCAAGAAGCTGATGAATGCATACTGTGGCAAACAGGTACACAAACAATTGTTTATAGAGGCTAATCTCCAGAGTACCCATCCACTCATGATTTTATGACTAGTAGTCTGTTACCCTTGTAATTACAGGGGTCATTTTTAGAAAAGGGATGTGGTGCATGTGTATTTTGGAGTTGCCTTATTTAGAACATGTGCATACTGTGTGAAATATTGACGGTACATGTCCTATAAAATCCTGATACGGTTGACTGCCAGGAACTTACTTATTTTCCTTGTTATATCCAAACCTCGATATAAACGACCATACATAAAACTATATAGCAAATGTAACATAAATATTTTAAAACACATTGTGAGTGTATTAAGATGGTTACCAATATGTGAAAAACACTTAGATTTACATTTTCTGTCTTATTATAACCATAGAAGTATTTTGTTATAAAAGACTTTTTTTACATCGCTTTTATTTGCTTGTCGGAGGTCGGAAACGTATTTCCGTGTCTTATCCTCTCTCTCCGTTTTTCTGTGGGCCTGATGAATATCGTAGGCTTGAGAAATACTTAAGCATAACAGAAAGAAAAAAGTTTCTAGACTCCTACTAGCTGTTTTCGTACGACTGTTTCTCATACAATGCATAAACCATCATACACACCAGATAAAGCGGGCATTAAAATCCTGATGAAGAATCTAGTCGCCTATTTGGTAGACTCGGTAAGCGTGCATTTCATGAAAATGTATTGCTTTCTGCATTGCAGCTCCTTATGCGATTGTGTTACGAAGTAAGATAAGAAAAAGTACAGAACACTCGTAACGAGACTGTGATAGTGCTTTGCATGGTTTGATTGCTGTGTGTGGTGTAGTGTATATTGCACGTACCATGTGCGCAGCAGCTCGAAACAGGAGATACAGTTTCGTGGATTGTTTTCAGATTTTTCTCCTAAATTATTTAACAAATGGAATTGAAAATGGACTGAAGTTAGAAACGCCAACGGAACTTTCAATTAAGTGACTATGTTAGAATCAACAAGGCAGGATTTGTAAGATGTACAGTGCCACTGCTATTTAAACTACGGAAAAGGTGGGAAGCGAGATATTTTGTCACAATAAGTTTTCCGGATGTTTTGGGCGGTTCCACTTACATCCCCGACTCCAACATATGAAGTATGGATGCTCCCTTCGAGCGGCATCATTTAGAGGTTTTATTAACTGATCTCTATAGACTTTTTCTTCCAGGGTCGGTGGTATTTCTAGGATTGTCAGGTTATGGCCTATATAACATTTGTTTTTAACCGTATGTAATTACAACGGTGCAAATATGATTTAAGTATTAACAGCTTGATAGGCCCTGTCGGGTGAGGAAGTTTAGATGTTTCATTTTGTGCATTTGTTGGCAGGGAGTCCAACTGGACAGCATGAGATTTAAATTTGATGGTCTCCCCATAGGGCCTGATGATACCCCCATCTCGGTGAGTATGGCACTTTTCCTTTATATTTGGGCTAATTTCAAGCAATGTTAATATACTCTGATGCATGGTTAGTAATTAAACATATTCACTAGACCAAATTTTTGCTCTTTTAGATTGACATTGAAAGTGATGATGTAATAGAAGCGTATTTGCCGCAGACAGGAGGATTTAACTTGAGACACTGAAACCTGGAGTTGGAAATTTGAACCACACCCTCAGAGTAAAACCCCTGTAAACATGTCACCATTCCCCCTTCAATAATTTTGGGCAGTGTTTCAATACCCACAATTATTTATTTTGAAATATGTTTCGCCTAATGTAAGCTCCCTTCTAAGACAGTTACCGGTACATTGAAATATTTTCATATCTGTATAAAACTTGTTCAAAGAATTCCTGGCGGGGTTATTGATTTGGTATACAGTTGTGGCTGCTGGGTCACCATTTTCAGCCTGTAGATTCAAATTCATCTTTGGAGCGTGTATGTTGTATAGTATGGTTTGTGTGTCCGTTGTATTAAAGTGTTCTAAAGTTATTAAATGAGCCAATCTGGTTATCTCACATTTAAAAGCTTTTTAATCCAAGTAAGCATGTCCCTCAGTTTATTCTGGTTTTCCAGGTAGCTTAAAACATTCCTTCCTTTCTCTTGCAAGTATCACAGTCCACCATGAGCAATAAATACCGTGGATCCTTTATCCCAATGAAATATTCAATATCACAAGATGCGTGTGATCCCCATCCTTTTTTACTCACGTCATTGCTGCATCTGACTTGAGAGTTACGCAACCTCTGTTCCTTTTATTAATACAAAAATACTTGAAACTGATCAGAACAGATCTTAGCTATACAAATAAAAAATGCTGACTAACGATGAATATGAAAATAAAAATGATATATTGATTAAAGTCTTTTTAGTTTGGTGTTTAAGACATTTTGGAGAGTTCGTTTAGATGCCATACACTTCATTATAACACATGTTAGTACATGTACTCTATTGTAAACGTACCGAAACAATACAGTTATCATCATCATGATGGCCTATCATTATCAAGTTACTGTAATCGTTGCAATTACCGCTGCCGTAAATTAGATTTTTGTGTGTGTTAAATACCTCAAGTGATAAATCTGATTTGGGAATTGTGATGTGGCATCTCAAGGGATTCAGTGACTTTGAAGAACCATTTATTGTACATAGATTTTGTCTTGCTTGGTTAAAGTCAATGGCATGTAGCAGTGGATTGGATTTAAATGTGCTGAACCAGACTCTGAGAATCATCCAACGTTAAGGCTTCAATGGTCTCGTTATGTTGGTTTTGGGAGATAATTTCTTTCTTTTTCAGTAGGTTGCCAGTTTCATGTACCTTTCTGATAAATTCATGGAAAGTACATACCGCAATGGTTTTTCATTATGGTTTTGGGAGACGGATGTTTATTTAATACATGACGTGTATATTGTAATGCCATAAGAATGCCATATTTTGCTTGTAATTAGTGCATGTTTAATTTTAACTAAATGTAATCACTCTTGTAATCAAGTTATGTATTTGAAGCCAAGGTTTCACCGTCTCTCTCTCTCTCTTTTTTCACTTGCGCTATGCATTTGATGATAACTTCCAAAGCTGTAGCTGGCATACTAATTGTCTTTAATTTTACCTAAACAATCTAACAACACATTTTATTGGCTGTTGCAGCTAGTATTACAGTTGTAGCTAAGCACAGGGGCATCCAATTTCATTTTTGTCATGTAAAAGTGCTCGTACGTCGTAAATGTATGCATGTGAATAATTTGGAGGCCCTACTTTCACACTTTCAGCAAATTTGGACGTCAATTTCAAATTGTGGCTAATGTTTGACTGCACCGATGGATAATTGTTTTTATTTTGTATTACATTTATACATGCATGTTAAAAAACAGTTTTGCCCCAGTGTAGAATTTTGTTTTGTTGTATTACACTACATGTACATTTACATGTAATAAATATTGCCCCAGCTTGGAAATATTCTTTTATTTTTTTTAGTGTATGCCAGTACCATACATGTATGTAGGTTCTGCACCAGCGTGCTATTGCCAGTAGGGTCATCCCATGCCACCCGAGCAGATTTTTAATAAATGAGCATCTCTGATTTTACTGGAAAAATGAAATCCTTAAACTTATACCGGTATGTAATAAACACCTGAAAACTCCCACTGGTTTGGATGCAATAACCTCCTCGACTGTCATACCCATTTATTGGCCTGATGAATGACAAGTAAATGTAGGGGGTTCATATCTCAAACTATTTATTCCAAGAAGCTGAAATGTAGTTGTCAGGCGAATTCGGGATAAGCTTTTCATTGTCTTGTTCGAAGTCCAGAACACCCAATACACTGGAGTACTGTTAGAAAAAGGATTTATGTTGTGTCGACAATTCGTAAAATGTTAAACCTATTTTTATTCTTTGATGTAACTTTGATAAATATTATTATTTTGGGGGTTTTCAGTGTTAAATACTAAGGCCATGTATCATGAAAACTGTGCTAGTCTATAGTGATCTTTAAAGAAGGGATTTGTGTACCCAATACTGCTTTATTTTTGCGCACTCTTGAGTCTCTAAATGTAGCCACCCTTCATACATTTTTAGGGAGGTACATCTACTTTGTAGTGCATGTGTAGCTTTGTTTAACTTCTTAGTTCGATTTTCTTACCTAAAATGAGAATAAAACCATTCTGGTTTACCTGTATATTGAATACCAGACTCGTAATATACTGGTAAAGCATTTATTTAAGAGCAGCAATCTTGTGGGTGGTCTGTTGGTCATCTGATACTAAATGCATACCCAGTTCTATCTCAGACACAATTTTTGCCCCACGAGATGGCTGCTATTTTATACAAATTCTCAACTGTGCACATTGTAACTGTAATCCCTCCATGTATACTACTCAGTCGTATTTAATGTGTAACCAATTATTGTATTTACGTATAGAATAACAAAGGAATTCCCCATAAGATGGCTACTATTGGAAATTACACTTACACATTGTTACTCAAAATGTTAATGTTTGTAGTACAAAAGTGCTTGTACAGTATGTATTTCCACAGGATGCCATATCCCAGCACAATGTTTTACAGCTGTGGGTAAAATGTGAACAGGCTAAAGTTTTATATTTTAGTTTTGTTTGTTAAACTATAAACCATGTTCCTACTTAAAATCCACCCTCCCCGTTTTATGATAAAGTAAATGTGTAGTGAGACGACTGCTGATATAGATTCCATTGATTATTAGTTATCCCGCAGGGAAGTTCTTTGCCCTATCGTATCAAAGAGCTGCTTCTGCAAGACTGGTCACTGTAGTTTTTTTATGTTACCTTCCACCACAAAACCAGGATAAAGGTGCACATGGGGAAATTTGA
>JAVCKS010029219.1:0-12544 GCA_032273685.1 Pteraster tesselatus | reverse complement strand
CGAGTTACCTGCAGCGCGTTACGCGAAAAAGGTCGAAGGAGTCAGCACCTACCCAACCTCTGCGCCATACCTAGATTTAAAAAAAAAACTACTGGGAAAAACTAGAGGAGGTCACCGCCAAGGTATAGCTGGAACTCCCCTGAGGCGGCACGCAATATATAATAATAAGATAAGTATAGTTAAGCTGCTGTGCTGCTGCAAAGCCCGAATGATCTACCCTTACTTCGCTCCCCCTTTATAAACTCTATGAACATAGCAAACCGCGTTCCTGATTCCTGACTCATAACGACCAGCCGTTTATTACGCAATGCGCAATAACCGGCGTGCCTGGATGGTATTGTTCCCAAACCGAAGGAAAAAGTATTTACTTTCTTGTGCCTACGAAATTAAATATATATATATCAATAGCGAACTAAACGTTTGCCTGAATGAACACATTGTTGCAGTGTGTAGAAAGTCAGCAAGGATTGAATCGACATTCCTGTTGGTATGTATAAGTTCACGGCTCTTTATTAGAGACGTTCAAAATGGTTGTACAAACAGATCCACTACATGTTTTGTTTACATTATGTACGTACAATTATAGATATTTAAACTCGGCCCATGAATTAGAGCTTAGTAATTAACCGCGATAGTTTCTCTTCAATGTAATCGGTATAATTCTGATGTCATTCAGAAATTGTTGGCAATTTTAGACAGCCCAAAATGTTGTTGGATTTAATGTACAAAGAAAGTTGTTTGCGATGTGAATCATCTTGAAGTAGTACACATGCGAAACCTAAATAACGTTGGTGTTCCGTTGTAATGCTTACGTGGTGATCACCACATTTCAAACCGAACTGGAACATAAAACCAACCGCTCTGAGAAAAAGGGGAGCAGTACGTAGATCTTCGTACTTAACGTGTTTTTCCACAAATATTTGTTAAGAACTCTTAAATCCAGGATTAATCGTTTTTTACCCTATGTACAGATACTGATAAGGGATTTACACAATATGGTTGTTTTGTGCATTCTACCACGCGGCCAGAGGCAATCAATTCAGTAATTGCTGAGGCTACGAAGGGTCTGTGGAGGAGATTGGTAAAAGGGAATGACGTATCCCTCAGACATAACATCTAGAATTGATAAATTTGTCTTATTAGTTTGCCAGAAAGGCAGATGCTCCTTTAAACGCCCTGCAACTTTTATATTACAATTGGAATTTTCCTTATAATCAAAATAATCTTTGGTAAATGAGCTGGTAACTGTATCCTTAGATAGAACATTGTCAAAATGGGACTTATAACTTTGCTGACTGTCTCCGGACAGTCAGTGTGGTGCTGTACTGGGCTTGCTACTGCCGTAGTTGCCTTCCCTCTTCCTGGCGTAGGGACACGCCCTTCTCCAGTGGCCATGACTTCCACAGAATGTCTCATCTTGTCGGGTAGCGTTGGGTACGAAAAAGCTGCCGCTGGTCGGTGGGATTTGTAGATATGGGAGCCACACTAGGCACAGGACCATAACTCTTAAACCGTTTGGCCGAACTGGTGGTTTGGGATGATGCCTTGAGTTTCCGTGCGGCTCTTCGGAGTCGTTGGCCAGCTCGTTGTTTTCATATTCAGCTACGGTTGTCCAACACGAAGTGCTGGTAACGGCAAGTCGAATAAGTTGTTGTCAATGAGCTATTGTTTGCTTAAGGTCTTCAATCTTACTGTGAACCTCCGTGCACTGGTTGACTCTTTCAATTTCCAGTAGTTGATCGGTAACTTGCTCTGGTTGAACTCGTACTGACGTTTGTGTCCCTCTCTTTTCCAAGACAGCTTTGTGCTGGAAGCCGATTTTATCTTGGCCTCGAAGGTGGCCGAAACCTCCGCAATTCTATCGTCTATTGTGCTAGATTGTGTGGCGCCGAATCCAGCTAGAAGCTCTTGGATGTCCTCTTTGGTAGCTGGCGTCGACATCTTTCCCCTGTATAAAGTATGGCATAGAATGCTAGACTAAAATTGTACGTGTGTGTATCGGCTGCGAGCAAGCGTGAATGAACCATATAATAGGCTCTACGCACATACCATAGTCTCAGTCCCCTGTGCGCTGAAACGAGAACTCAATAACATAGGCTAATAAAATCAGCTTTATTCTAATTCGCCTCGTTCCTTTATCGAACAAAGCATGCATCTTGTACCATTTCCTGTTTACTAACTTGTTATTACTAGTCATCTTCTCCACGTACTAGACATTCACTTAGTAAACAAGGCCCGTACGCAGAATATTTTTTATGGGGGGTGCGAATTTGTACTGATGGGTAGTCTTGGTTCCAAGACCTTAGTACGTCCACAATATAATTGCACGTTCGACAGATTTTGTACGTCATGTACACGTATAAACCAAAGAGGGCGCTGTTTTAAGTTCGAGACTGCCGCGCCTAGCGCCTTTTAGCACCCAAATTTCAACTTGAAACAGCGCCCTCTATGGTTTCTTCAATGTGGTATATTCAATACATAAAACGCCGATTGTGTGCAGTGTGACGCGCTGGTTATGTGTATCCGAAGTGTACAACTACAAGGTCTTGGAACCAAGACTAACTATAGGATCAAAAGTGCCTTGGGAAACCATAATATAACGTCGGTTTCGCGCCATTTCATCTACATGTACAGGTACTAGGCTATGCATGTACAGGTAGGCTATAAATTGTTAACATGATTCGATCTTGAAGATCTTCGACGAAAGCGATTGCGCATACGACATGTAGTTTTTAGATAAACAACGGGGTGTTTTTCATTTACAGATAAAACATTGTTAAATTTACACGTAGGAAAAAACAAGCCCACCTTGGTGCGCTGACGTCATCTACGATAGACATGAAATACATATTGATATGAAGGGCAAAACATTTATTTCGGTGTATAGATAATGCCAAATACCATTAATTACCCTGAAAAATGCGGGGGTGCGTACGCACCCGTCGCAACCTTCCACCCCCTCCCCCGTGCGTACGGGCATGTAAACCATTAATTTACTATAATTTATGTAACCACTTTGTTCTGTGCAGTATTGTAACATATCAGTGGGACTATTAAACTCAACGTACAACAAATATTGTCCTTTGCCTATCTTTAGTCAATCATTAAAACTGCTAGTGATCACACCACTCTGTACGGTAATACTGAACCAATGTTGGAACAAGCAACGATTCTATTTCTGTCTCATTGAGTTACTTCATTATCGTCATTTTCATGGGAACCGCCCATCTGCCAACGCAGTAACCTTTTCAGGACAACAACCTGACAAATTATTACTTCGTTTGTAATACTTGTTTGCAGTAATTTCTCCTTGATCAAGACAAACTGAACTGTGAGGTATGTTGACTTTTTAACAGAAATGTTGAAATATTTATTGTTCATTTGATGTTCATTATAGTTTTGTTTACCTGCGGTATTTTATATCTAAAAACAGCTAACGAAAACAGCCCTTCGAATATAAATTTTAAATGTTTGTTAAAACCTTTTTTGTTTGTTCTTTATTAATTGCGGGGTTTTGTGACATGTTTCCTCGCAATAATTCTTCACCGAAAACAAGTGAGGAAAATGGCGTTTGGGTTCTACATTGTTTGTTTTGTTGCATAAAAAAACACGTCCAAGGCAAAGATACCGACATGCCTGTTTATTTATATAGCCAGTGGCTGGTCTATCATTAGTCAGTGGCGGATCTTGGTTTTTTGCCAAAAAATATTACAAGATTTTATTATTACAAAATATGCAGCTTGAGGGGAGGGGGAGGGGAGTTAAACCCCCTCTGGATCCGCCACTGCTACTGCAGCTTGCGTTAGATTGTTATAATAATTATGCCTGCACGAGGGATCGAATTCCTATATATTATACAACGTGATGATAGGTCACATAATATTTCGAAATGAGTTAAGGAGTTGGGAAGAAAACCATAGGGGTTAACTCACCCCATTCAAAACCCTAACTCCTTCCTCTCACTATACATACC
This sequence comes from Pteraster tesselatus, assembly GCA_032273685.1. Lineage (NCBI taxonomy): Eukaryota > Metazoa > Echinodermata > Asteroidea > Velatida > Pterasteridae > Pteraster > Pteraster tesselatus. Next base: position 8,571 of record JAVCKS010029219.1, on the reverse strand, counting down.
CACTACTAGTGGTGAGCATAGCCAAATTACCTTAGCAAGACCGTGGAAGTGGTTAAAATCTGTGTCAACCAGCTTCAATCGAAGCACACAAAGAAGAAGAAGTACGAATCGCAAGGTTTAAGGTCTAAAGGGGTACTTTCTTTATTTCTATCTGAATGCTTTGGGGTTTGTAGTCGTGTAAACTTACAATTCGAGGCTCAGTGACCAAATGAGGGCGCCCTATTTAGCTAAGACGATATGGTCCCTAATTAAAGTGACTCAACTTTGACTGTTTTGTAACTTTCCAACAGAAAGATATGGCAACTGCACAACCCAAAACAAGATTCAAAGGGCTGGAGTGCAGTATCTGCACAGACACATTCAACGAACCCAAACTGCTTGAGTGTCTGCACAGTTTCTGCAAGAAATGTCTAAAACAGTACCACAAATCGGACGCAAATGTTATCAGCTGCCCTATCTGCCGAGGGGAGACGAGCCTTCCGCCGTTAGGCATAGACGGTCTGCGGACAAATTTCCATATCGTTGGTCTGATTGATGAGATGACTATGCAGAGCAAAATGCCGGACTCTGACATGTTGAAGCTTACGTGTGAGATATGTGAAGGGGACAGAGCGGCCACACATCACTGCACTGACTGTAGTCAAGATATCTGCGGTGTCTGTCTCAATATGCATAACCGGTTTGCTGGAACAAGGGAACATTTCACGGCCTCACTCGAAGACATTCGTAAAGGAAAGGTTAATGTAAAACGACGACTAAATGAACCTAAATGCAACATACATCTCAGTGATGTTAAACTCTTCTATTGTGCGACATGCGAGGACCTTATTTGTGGTAACTGCACTGTTCTAGATCACCGCACACCTCAGCACGATGTCGTTGATTACAAAAATGCCGCCAACCAACGGCGACACGAACTAGATGAGATGATTCCTGGTTTGAACCGAATAATTTCGAATCTCTACAAATCTGTAGATAACACATCTGCTATAAGACGAAGGTTGGACAGACAAATATCGCAGACGATAAAACACATTAATGAAGAAACCGATAAGCAGATAGCCAAGATAAAAGACGAACAAAAGCGACTAATTGATGAGATCAAACAGGAGGAAGAGACTCGCCATCAAACCTTGGATAAGCACGATAAGAAAGCACGTGCCGTGTTGGAAAGATTGAATCATTCATTGGACACGGCCAAAGGATTGATACAAACTACTTCCGACTGGGACTTCCTTTCGGTGTTTCCGATGATCGACAAAGACCTAAAATCGCTAATGACAGTTGATCGACATCCCAGAGGTAGACGATGGTTTGTCGTACCTGAAGTTGTTGGCAGGTTGTGGTACTATTGGTGACAGGGACCTGGTGGGTAGGCTGGAACTACATAAAGTAACCAAATGGAAGCTGGGTCTGGATATTGGTAAAGGTGTCAATGCGTGGTACACAGATGTCTGCTTTGTACATTCTGATATAATAACTTTGACTGACTGGAGTAGGTGTCGTATTGTAATGTACAATACCAATAGCAATATGGAACGTACCATTCAATTGGAAAAAGGTAAATATTTATATATAAAAAGTCTCTATAACACATGTCAAGCTATACAATACTGAACAACATAGGGTTTTTGTTGGCATCCCAGATAACCTGCATACGTTTGGGGGTAACGTTGGCCCAACGTACATGTAGTTACGTTGGGCCAACATTGGCTGGTTGACGTTGGCCCCAAATTACTTTGCTCATGGTCCAACGTGTGCAGCCTAGCAACATACATGTACGCCGACGTTGCGCCAATGTTGGCCCAATGTGTGTCACCCAATGCCAATCTAATTGCCACTGAAGTGAAAACGTTGGCCCAACGTATGCATGTTATCTGGAATAGCAGACTACGCCAACCAAATGAAGAGATTGTACGTGCCATACTCAGACAAACCTAGACCTTTTTCTGTTGCATATTGAACGTCATAATAGGATTTTGTGTCATACAAACCAATTGTATACAGTATATAAACATATACATGTACAGTTTTATGCCGCTATTGTGAGGTAAAATTTAAACTAACCGTTTCTTGCAGGAGACCGTTTCGTGTCATCCCCTCTACGTGTGAAACCATATTGCGATCCGCCTGAAACTGGTATTAAATATATTTAATCCTCCAATTAAAGTGAATCCTAATGAAATATTAATTTTACCGTTCTCCTTGATGAATAAGATTAAGAAAACGATTAATGATTATGTACATGTTTCTAATGTCTGTCTTTCCAACTGCATGCCCTGTCCTAAATCAGACACTATCTATACATGTGTACACATTGTGTTTCTTAGTTGCATATACATGTATATGCATATTCCGCTTTCCAGGTCGCTTGAGTATTGCAGCTATAAACGGCCAGCTGGTAATCCTGAATGACACTGACCATGTCAATGTGTACAGTCAGGAAGGTAGATTAACTTGCAGGTTTCCAACAGTAGACAGCAAGGATGGCGAGATAGTCGTAGACCTCCGCAGTGTAGCTGTGAGGAGGAACGTCATCCTGGTTGGTGATATCAAGAGGAAGGTGGTGACAGAGCACCACCCCGACGGTTCCCTTATCAGAACAATTGCAGTCGCTACACCACCTAGGTACATGGCAGTATACCCTAACAATAGGTTAGTCATCAGTGGAGGAGATCGGCATGTTGACATTGTGGATAGCAATGGTAGAACATTGTTTACAATTAAACCGAAGATCAATGATCATAAAACCACATATTGTAGGGGTGTATGCTGCCATGCAACAGATATCTATATTGCAGTAACAGATTCAGATACTGGTCATATCCACCACTACGACAGTAGGGGGAGGTTCATCAGCTGTGTGGCTGGTGGTTTGTACAATCCCCATGGGATTACACAATCACCAAATAGTCGCCTCATTGCTATGGCCGACGACAAATCAGTTAAGATATACATGTATAACAAGGTGTGATCCATCTTCTGTTGTTGATGTTGACAACCAATATCCCTCGTACACATAATATTATAATACGTATTATAATAAATTATGACTTCATTTCTTGCGGTGGGTATATACATTTGAACCCAAAGCTCATTTAAATTACCTGTAATTTGAATATAAAGTCTGTGAAATAACGTCAAATGCGGACTAGAACTTGGTTAGTCTGTGCGCAGAATCAGTATGTGGGAGCAAAGAGTAAAATTCCCTACCCCAAAGTTGACTTTCTGACCCGATTTGGTCCCACCTTTGACCCCCATGATGATGATGCACCTGTTTGACTGCGTATATGTTCACCTATACTACCTACTTTCTATGAACCGGACCTGTTTCACCGGATATTTTGTCCAAATTGGTTAAATATTCCCAATTAGGTTTAGAACCGTACAATTCATAATATTACACCTGAATACAACTAAATTTAAAGACAATCAAGGAAGCGGTTACATGTAATAATACATGTAAAACGTAAGCTTTGGCCAATTGGTCACCACAAGCAATGTTGTCCACTATATTAGCGGCTGATCCCCGTATACACTGCGCATACACCCATGCCATGGTCACACTAAGGCATTAAAAAAAAAAGGTTATGTTGGTACGGGCCCCCCAAAATAGGGTAGGTAGGAAGGGATTTTTTGCGAAATACAACACAAAGCAAATTGAAGAAAAGGACTCAACATCTGTATTCGTTTTCAATTTTTACAATAATTGTATATCTATACTTTAGATTTTTATTTTCTGTCTGAAAAACCAATAAAAATGTCTAGGGTCGGCCCGTATTTCTAGGGTAGGTCAGGTTACGTGAAAATAAAAAACAATTTGTATGCCTTTACTACCAGAACTTTGGGCACAACTTCTGTCGACAATAGAGTATAAATTCCAATATATCAACCAAAGTTCAAACACCAACATCATTACCGTATGTGATCATATTACGTGCGGGTGTATGTAAACTGATAACCTGTTCTGCATTCCAACTATGAAGTTAATCTGCTCAGGCTGGTTACTGATATAAAACAAATGTGGGTAAAATTTGAACCCCACGTTGAACCCAACACGTATCCCCTAGGGGTTATGACCCACATATGCAAGACCGTACAGTGCATATTCAGCCTTACCCACCAATCCGCTCTTGACCGTTCAAAGTGCTCTGTTTATCAAGTTTGTTATATTCTGTTCTGTTTGTTGTTGTTGTACCAAACCAACTGAAACCTGTACGTTGTATTAAGTTTGAACAACCAGACATAGAATTATTATGGTTTTGAGATTAGTACTAATCATGTTGGTTGTCTATATAGACCTCCGAATGCAAATCAGAAATTCTTTGATGATTATTATAAGATACTTCAATCAGTTCTGCCTTTTCTCATAATTACCTTGCCATATCTACGCGTCCACACAACTACCGCAAGGTTAGTGTGATGTTGAATTATAATATTTAATTTCATACTAAATTTTGAGTTGCTTATTTCATTAAACAGGGCGCTCTTAATAAAGCCATTTAAAAATCAATGTTACACAAGTTGAATAATCAAGCAAGAAAATAATTATTAAGAATAAAAGTTTAATATTCAGGAATATACATTGAACTTATTATTATGTTTGTGTTAGGATATTTAACATTTAAAAAGATTTAAAAAGTTACATGGCCCTAATGGGCCTCCGTAACGTTTTGTTGACAACTATATCTTCTCCATATAGAAATTTAGATTTTCATCTTGCACACCCTGCCGAACATCCTCTCCACAAGAGCAGACGATGATGGCGCTGCAAGGACCTTACACGTCAGCTTGTCAGGGTAAAGGGAGTCACACCTCAATTTTTCCCCTGTAATTCGAACACCGCTGAGTCTCATGAGGGCGTCGTTTACACGTGATGACGATTTATATTGGCTAGTGTGAGTGCAATGTACATTATTTTATTTCGCCCGAATGAACACATTGTTGCTGGGAGCTGAATCGACATTCCTTTGTCTGTGCCAGTTGGGGGGAGGGGGTTGAGCGGGCACGAAGCCCATGAGCGGGGCCGAAGCCCATGAGGCCGGGGTGACATTCTATAGGGGCCGCTAAAAGCTGACGGTTTTTAGAATGCTTGAGATGAATTTTGAGCAATGGAGAGGCCTATTTTGCTTGACAATGGAAGTACCTTATTATTGTGAAAAAGCATGTTAATAGGTGCTTGATGAAAAATAAGCAGTACTTTCCCCCTGCCCCCAGAACTGTATAAAACTCTGCTTTAAGAACAATAATGATAATATTTCTGTGATTAATACTTAATTTAGTATCTAATTGTTAATAATTTATGGAATAATATTTTTCAAACAAAATAAAGTCATAGAAAAGGTGCATTGGGTGTTCCTGCACAAACAGTTTGAAAAAAGACCCAGCGTCTAGTTCCCTAACAAAAGATTATTAAAAGATTTTATTATTAAAAATTATGCAGCTTGACGGGAGGGGTGGGGGGTTAAACCCCAAAAGTCGCCCCCCCCCCCTCTTTGGTTCTGCCACTGTATACATAAGTTCAAGGACGTTGTAATAAAAGTTTCAATAGGTGTTCAGCTCCACGGCCTTCAGTGAGTCTCTGCTGACATAATAGTACTCCCCAAAATAAAATAAAACTTCAACATTGTGTACGTACAATTTGGACCATTTAAACTACGCCCATGATCGAGTTAAAGATATTATCAGCGATAGTTCCTCGGCGATGCTGTTGGATTTAATGTACGAACAAAGTTGTTTGCGCTGCGAAACACCTTGAATTACTTTACTTGTACACGGATTGAGGCAGTATGGCAGTCATTCTGGCCGTGAGGTCGTTCCTTCTAGCCGGTGTTATGCTGAGCCTCTTGCAGGGTAAGAAACGGGCTGGGTTGATCATAGGTAACGGGCTCAGACGACGTGGAATTTAGTAGATTTTGTTAGTGCGAAATAAATGACGTGTTCTATTTTCAATCTTTGCAATGCACTTATTATTAATGTATTTTCGAAGGAGCTACATACAGAAGCAACCATTGTATTTTGTTTTACCAAACCCCCCAGGATTACGCGATATTACCACTTGCAATGGTTACTGCTGTCTACTTTGGAACTGATGTTATATTCGTTGGAATTAACTGTTGTATGTGTGCAAACCAGTATGTATTACTTTAGGCACCAACCGCTCCTGTGTTTGGAGACATGTGCTCGGGAATTAATACTTTCCACCGTCGACACGTTTTTCGTTATTTTTATTTAATTTAAGTTTGAATATTTGGTTGATTTTTTTCCAGTATGTGATGGACAAGCAATCGTTTCTGTGACAGTACCAACGGCAGCATCTGCCGACCAAGGATCTACGGCAACTATACCGTGTAGTTATACGGTGTCTGATAGTTCATACTCATTGGTGTTGGTTCAATGGCACAAAGCCTCTACCATTCATAGTTCAGAAACGGCAATAACTTCATATATCAACGGAGAGTCTGCTCCAATCTACCCGGGAGGAGGCTCCAAGTACTCCATGTCTATCAGCTCGATAAGCACTAGTACCGTATTGAGTGTGTCTTCGGTGCAATTCGCTTCAGATGAGGGGCGATATTGGTGTTATGCTAACTTCAGAAAGAGCGGTGAGACAACTCGAACTGGTCGAACATCAACTGAGCTTACTGTAATCGGTAAGTCTGTATCAAGTAAAGATCTGCTTTTGAAGAATCCCCCTAATACTTGTACTGCGGAACAATATTGATGAAAAGATGATATATTTGTCAATCTCCACTAAGGTTGTTTGTGTCCTTTTTACTCTGACAGTCAATGGAAGCCCCGAATATGAACGTAAATCAATTACTGTTTAGGAGGTTTACCAGTCTTACCTCTGTATATACTAATATTAGGAAGATCAAGACTTGCAAATGTTTCCAACGAAATCGATAAGAGAGGAAAGAGTGTGGAATCCTACCGGTGGTCTAGGGGCCAGGGCTTACACCAGAAAAGTTTGGCAATTTAGAATGCCGTCGGTTTCTTCTCTGCAGCTGTTAGTGGTAGCGGCTTAAAACGAGTTATTTAGCATTGTTATAACCTGACCTTATGGTGACGTTGAGAGAATTTAACTGGTGTTTTGAGCATGTTAGGAACATCCTTGGGGCTAAGTACTAGGGATAGATAAGGTAACTGCAAACTTCTAGATTGTCTACCTGATATGGGCCTATGTTTGTTGTTCATACTTGATGCACGAAGTGTAGTGCGCAAAGCCCCCGAGAAAATTGTACGATATTTAATGATATTTGATGTTAGAATTGCTTAAAAATAGATTTTTAAATTCGTAAAAAATTGTTGCTTTCGTATAGACCTAATGCCCTGAACATTTTCCAATAGACCGTTTTCATAATGTTGTGCAAATTATATGCACACTTCCACAAAAGTTGCTCTTCACAACCCGAGAGCTTGTCTAAGTCAAGAGCGATATTTGTGAAGAAAAGTGTGCAAAACATTTGAATAACATTATGAAAACTGCTTATCACCCTGTGGAATTTGTGATTGGGGTGTCGCACACACAATGTTCCACCCCTTCCAGTTCATACCTTTTTTGCGTACGCCTCTTATCCATGGTCGATGGAAACCTATATTCTACCAGTAATAGCTGTGTAATGGTATAATATAATATTGAACCCACTCGCAACCCATTCACCAACATCAACAATTCTTTACTTGCCAATTTGTTTTGGGCCAATGATTTCATATTAAAATATATACCTAGATACCGTGAAATATGCATGTATAGTGACTGTTCAATAAAATTCAGTGGTGGCGGAACCGTGGGGGCTTAAGGGGGCCGATAGGCCGTGAGCCACGAGCGTCTATCGTGGAGTTTCGTGGCCTGATGAAAGGAACTACATAAAATGTCGTGTTTACAATGCACTAAAAACCAATGCAAATGTTGTAATTGCGACAAGCTTTGCAAAAGTGGTGAAAACAAGCTTTGAACGAGAACAAAGGTGTGGTCGTGCTCAATTGGAGGAACCACTTAGAATTCAAAATGACCACACCCGTAAGATAGCGGATATTTCGACTGTTTTTCACGAAAATCCATGTACAGTATCCAAATACAGTGTATAATCCATGTTGCGGACGTTCAAAAAACATCCGAGGTCATCACTTCGTTCTCATGGAAGAGTTTGGATAAAGTGAAGCAGTGTACGGCGAAGTGGAAACTGGCGTGTGAGCCGGAAAAGGCAGTGGCAATTAGCTAACGAGGCCATTTTGCAGCGCCCGTTGGGAGCGATTCATGAACTCCATGAATACCATAGGGCATGTTATGCGAAATACACATACAATAAATGCATCTATCTATCTAAAAAAATCATAGAACTAGCTGAAGCTCATCAAGCTCGTAATGAATCTAATGTTGTTGTTGTTGTTGTTGTTGTTTGATTGGTGCTTTTAGCAAAATTAAAGTGGGGCACTTACCGATCACGCAAAGAGAAACAGGAATATGTATTATATAAAAAAAGTTCTTCTGATTATTACTTCATCATTATCCGTTTTCTAACACTAGTAAAAACACCGACAAAATCAGTCTTTCCGAAGCGCTGCGAG
>JAVCKS010029186.1:0-12551 GCA_032273685.1 Pteraster tesselatus | reverse complement strand
AAAATTTGACTTGCGACTTGACTTGACTTGCGAAAATATGACTTGCGACTTGACTTGACTTCGGCAAATGTGACTTGCGACTTGACTTGACTTGACAAAATTTGACTTGGTTACAACACTGCTACAGTACTGTTACTGCTTGAAACAACATAGCAATAGTGCTGAGGTTTACTGCTTCTGTACCCCTAAGCTTTCCAAGTTTTATTTCAAAATCAAAGACGGTCCCAAGCTTATAACGGTTTATTAGGCCACTGCTTAACCCTGGTTACTGTGGCTGGTACTCTCCCAGGACAGGATCTTTTGATTATCAATAATTGATTAAGTATCGTTTTAAATCTGCTCACTTAATCTCTAGTTCTGAAATGTCTAATTAATTTCTACCTGTAGTTTGTGTACCAGCCAGCCGTTGCCTTTGTGTTTGACAGCCTTGTAAGGCGTGAAGAGGGCCTGGCCATTTTCTCATTGTATCCCATCATAGCGCACGACTTTATTCTTCTGAGTAGGTGAGCTTTAAATGATTTGCTATTATTCATACAGTGTAACCAGAATACTTATGAACATAATCCAATATATTGCCAAAAGTATGCCTTGATGAAACTTCCTTGACGAAACATGCCTTGACCAAATATGCTTTGGCGAAATATGCCCTTGATGAAACTGCCTTGACGAAACTGCCTTGTCTTTGATTTGGCAACAATTAACACTTTTACTTTTATCTGGTAGAGACTTGAATGATGATGATGACAAAGTCAATCAGCGTATCTGTCTACATGCTGAGATTAAAACGCCTCATCATGGAACGGTAAAATCCTTTTCAGTTTCAATTTCCTTGACCTTTGCATTTGTAGTTTTACTACCAAATTGTAGAAAAACATTTTAGCTAGTGAGAACCAGCTATTTGTATTCAATGCAGGCAACATTGAAGAAATTAATGCCAGTGAGAACCAGCTATTTGTATTCTATGCAGGCAACATTGACTGGTATGCATGACAATTATTTTTGCTGGCTTTTAGTCACCCCAGAAAAGACCTCAACAACTTTACCTCTGTATACCTTCATTTGCATGACCAGTGTGCGTACGTACCATGGCACCATGTGCCACACACTCTAGTCTCTTTCTAGTCTCTTTCAGTAAGAACGAGGTATTGCTAAAAACTACCCTGGTGTTGATTACATGGCTAGGATTTCTGGCTAGCATTTGTATTGGAGTGTCGTGGCCGAGGGGTCTAGTGCACTGGACTGCAGAGTCTGGGGTAATTGGTTCGAATCCTGGTCATGACACTTGTGTCCTTGGGCAAGGCACTTAACCATACTTGCTCCATCCTTCGGATGGGATGTGAAGCCGTAGATCCCGTGTAACATGCTCGATATTAAAACCCAGAATACTTATCGTGAAAGAGAAGGGGCATGCCCCGGTATTTCTGGCAGTCTGCAACCCAATGGTGCTATTGGATGTATAAATAGTAATAATAGTCATCAAATGATCCCATTCCTGTAACGGCGGTCCTTTCGCTGTTGGATGTGGTAAATAAATAAATTAATTAATGAATTAATTATTTAACCACCTTGCAAGCATGCAGCTACAAATTACCACCGTAGGCTTGTACTCATATTTGTTTTTAAATTGTTTTCGTGGCGCAGTGCTTTTCCGGTTTTAAAACGAAGTACTGACACTACTAAACTTTATTTTGTTTTCTCTTCATTTTTTTAACAGATTCATGTGTTTGTGACCCACCTATCCCTGAGTGAAGCTGCAAGGCAGAGGTCTGTTGTTGAGATATGGGAGCACATGGCCAAGTTCCCTGGACCCGCTCTGCTGATGGGTGATCTGAACGACTTGCCACAGGGCAAGAGCATTAGGTACGGGGGGAGGGGACATCTTCATGGTGTATGATGGAGAGGGTACACAGATGAATATGAAAATGGCCCCTTATTTTGGACAAACTCATTTACGTTATTGGAAAATGTAGCTCTCATCACTGCCCACTAAACATTTGGAAATACTTTAGCAATTGATATATGTATGCTGCAAAAATCATTACATCCAAGGAGACTAGCTGGCTTCACGTAAGAGAGATTTCATGATTAATGTCCCCTAAATGATGAAAATTACATCATCGTGTTTAGAAATTTCAGTTAATGACTTCATAATTTGATGAAGTTAATACTAAAGCCATGCATCATTCATAATTATGGTTTCAGTAACATGTACAGGCCATGTCAGATGTACTGCACTTTTTTATTATTGTACAAGTACAATTGTACATGTAAAACCCTTCGATTAAACCTTTGGCCTCATGCTATCTGCTCAACTATGCCTGGGTGCAATTCTATAGAACTGCTTATTAATTAAGCACAAATATTTGCTTAGCATAAAATATTTCCTTTTTATTCGATCTATGAAACCGCACTCTCATGGCAGCTGGCTGGCTGGTATTAGGCCCTAAGGTCGCAATACAATTGTATCACACTTGGTTTTTAGTAGTTTATAAAGATACATGTTATTGATCAGTGTTGTGAGAGGGTAAACAAAAAAACTTATACAGTTATTCTCTGATAAAATTGGTAGATTTTTGCGAGGTGAGGTGGAGCTTAATGGCATCAGGACCCATGGACTCCATGATGCTTGGCTATTAAAGAACGGGGAACCGAGGTAAGTTTGTTGTCCACTGAACATCCATATACGTATAAACCATGGTTCCATTGCGCTCGCCCATTGAATGATTGGGGCTGGCCAACCCCAAATGCCCACAGGTTAAACATGGTACGAAATATAACCCTACTTGACCTTTTTGCTGGTCAACAAAGCAAAACAGTTTAAATTTAACATTCCCAATGCAATATCGGAGTGTTTCCGAGTTTTGCCCTTATCCTTTTCTGTTTGTGTAGGACTGGCCGAAATATCTACGCTCCAAATGAGAAGAGAGATCCTGGTTTGACCTTCAGTACACTCAACGACCACCTCAGTAAAAGGGTGAGTGTAGAACAGTGCGATTGGAACAGCTTGCAGACTAGCAGGAAACCCCTCTCCAAGTAGTCATTGTGGCTATAAATATTGTTAGTATATGGTCAACCTCAGCCTGTAACCTGTTTGGAACAGCTAGCAGACTAGCAGGAAACCCCTCTCCAAGTAGTCATTGTGGTTATAAATATGGTTAATTTATGGTCAACCTCGCCATATATAAAAACAAAGCTGATATTGTGCTCTTTTTCAGCCACATATATGCAACTTATAAAAAAAAAGGGTTTCACACCCAAGTTACCGGTACTTAGTCACATTATTTGTCATCATAATTTTTCTTTCCCCCAGATTGATTTCATTTTTTTGAGATTGCCCGATGATCTGCATCTGACTGATATTTCACTGGTGGACGACGGTGGGAGGGGACCGGTGGCAGCATCAGATCACCTGGGATTAGTGGCATCAATAAGCGGGTGCATGAAGCCAGAGTTACCGCAGAATCCTGTAGAGTCCAACAAGAAAGGTCTCTAGATGTAGTTCTTTCCCACATCTAGAATCAGGCCTAGAATCCAAGTTCATTATTTTCTCACAAATGAGTTTCGCTGGAAGCATTTAATAATAATAATAATTGATTCTTGTATTCACTTATTGCACACAGCTCCGAAATGCTTACAAGAATCCACCTTGACTCTTTTTTTTACAAGGATCTCTCTAATAAAAGATACCCAAATTCTTGCTGAAATTCTAGTTTTTATAATTGACCTAATTAGGGCTAATGCGGAAAGTATAATTTGTTATTACCGGTAAAATATTCCCAAAAAATGAAATTATCTAAGTTTTATATTTATTAATATGTATCTTGTCAAACTGTATTTCATATTTGTTTGGAGATGTTTAATATATTTGTGTACTTTATACATTGTATAGTTATTGTATTGTGGGGAGTATTATATTACAGTACACTATGCAGTTGGTGGTCTTGCTAATATCTGGTCAAGTAAAGATGATAGGACACCTATTGTGACTCTAAAGGGGCACTATAGAGATCATAGTTTAATAGGACACACTCGTTTGGTCATAATACGAAGATTCGAGCCTTTATTCACTTATATAACAGAAAAACCCATACCTCTCAAAAACCTAATGTGTGTGTGCCTGCATATTTCCGTTGAAAAAAATACCACCTAGCTACTGCATGCACTTAATCATGCCCTGGTATAAATGGACCGTACACTCTAGAACTCCTGTTTAGCAGCAATGATCCATTTGTAAATATGAGGGCAGTTTTCAGATACGGGTGTTTTCTTAGAATTAATCAACAGAGAATGAGCTTAATTTAAGTGGTCCATCATTGTAAATCACTAAGTGCCTTGAGGGAGTACCCCTTTAAACATAATTGGAAGCTGTGCCTGAGCCCTAAGATTCCTTAATTGTTTATGGCCATTGCTTGGTCTATGGGTTAACTTTAAAAGGAAATAAGAAAAATGGATTGTTACCGTTGTAAGAGATTTCATTAGGTTATACATTTTTTTTTTTAATAGCATTTCTGTTGCCAATTTTGTGTTACGGAATAAATATATTTATTTTTTTATATTTTCCAAAGTTGGATACCATGTGGTATGTTATTGAGTACAATATAGCCCTAATAATAGTAAAATATAATTCTTGCTACAATCCATTGATTATTTTGAACACTAAATACTCTCTCCATGGATTGATTTTGTTCGACTTGAAACTAAAAGAGCAAGCTAAGGTATTTGTGGTTCAATTGTCTCATTCAGAAAAGAACATGCCAAATATGACAAACACACATTCAACCAAAACTGAGGTACAACTTATTCGTTGTGGTGGGCTCTCACAGCAGCTCGGTTAACTAGCACATTGTGCCTAGGAGCCGCTCTCGGCAGCTTAGCACATTGCGCCCAGGAGCCGCTTTCAGCAGCTCGGTTAACTAGCACATTGTGTTAGTTCACAGCAATTCGAGGTAAACAAAACATTAAAATTAATCCACTACAGCATACACAATAATTCCATAGTGAACAAGTCAAAACAGCTTAGTTCACTTAGCCATTAGTCACTACCCTCTTGGCTCACATGACTTACAAATCCAGCTTAAAATGAATGTGGCATACCTAAGGATATACACTGATATTCAGCATTTCCTAAACACATTGTTTTTGAAAAATTATATTCCATCACCGAATGATGCTATACATGCTGCACTCTACCGTGGAGAAGTTGGGAATATGATGAAAGACGTTCTCCTGCGTAGGCGCGTACACTTTGATCTGTCTCATGTGGGTGTCGCGGCCGTTCTGGTGGTTCGACAGGGCGGCAATCTGTATCATAAACGTCTTGACAGGTCGACCGTTGGCATCCGCCAGCGGAATCCGGATCCAGCCGGTCGGCTGTCCCAACTCGAGAAGCTCGATCTCCTGCAGGTCGTGAAAGTTGTTGCCGATGCGTATGGATATCTTGTTGGGCGTGTAGCTCTCGTCCGATTTGTAGTCCGCGTAGATGGAGACGCTGTGTATGGTGGTCTTCTTGCGAAACTGGATGTTGACGAGGTGAGGCTGGGTGCCGTCTGATTGCCAGTAGGTTTCTGCATCACACAGACCCAGACAAAACAATATCAATACCGGTCAATCTCAATCTATATACATCAAGGGCAAACCGTGTAAATCTATGAATGCTCTGAACTCAGAAACCATAACATATAGACTACCCCCAACACCATAGTGTCCCCTCTTACGTCGTGAAATGGATCCATTATTATTTTATTATGACTCTTAATAATATCGTTATGTTTTAATATAAAAATGTTAGTATTGCCTTTTGATTCTGATTCAAACACGACTGCAAACAATTAGAAGTAATTAGGTGGTACATTTCCCAATGTAAGAGGGGACACCGTTACAAATTGGTACCCTAATTTGTGGAAACACTCATATCACAATTTAATATAATATCGCAATTACGGAAATTTCAGTCCTAGCTGTAGTATGCTTGGGTTGCTGCAGTCTAGTGCAAGTTTGAAATGCTTCGGCAGTATATCGGATATCAAATATTGCTATATGTATATTTTAATGATACATCGTGGATGGAAATAGTACTACCGATAATAAATAGTAGATCACTTCAAAAATAAAGCTAAGACGCTATACATAGCACAGCCACAATAATACAGTTAATGTAACCATTGAATTTGAAAATGACATTCGCTGGCTCAGAAGCAAAATTAGCTTATTATTAAGCATCAACAAAAAATTGAGCAATTCCAGAATACTAGTGGTCCACCACGTCCTTTTTCTAAAAAATACCTCTTGTACCCAGCCTTTACATCATAGTGATGCCAATTACAAGGGTACCAGACTAGTAATAAAAATGGAAGGGTATTCGGGAATTTAGCCCAAAATATTATTTGAAAGTCAGGCCTCCACAGTGTCTGCTTAGAAGAATTCTGGCCTTTGAACAAATATAGTGGAGGACCCTTGTCTGCTATAATTGTCTCTGTGCCGGACGACGTCGGAAACAATGCACTTTGAAATGTGTCTTTTCCGTAGGTCTGCCTGTACCACTAAATATTTCACACATTATTGTCAAGAGACAACATGATTCTTACCAACGGAATCATCTCTGAGTTGATTGACTCCGAATCCCGGCTTGCAAGAGGACAGAGACCACACGGCTTGGTCTCCGATCTCGCGAAATTTGGTCTTATTTTCGTCGACATCATCCTGTTTATTACTGGTTGCTGTGGTTACGATGTTGTTTGCATCCGTTGATGTACTGCTATTATTAGTCATAGTATTATTAGTCGGAGTGGTTGCCATTGCAGTCACTGTTTGAAAAAGTGGAGGGAAAATCAGTTGAAATTTCAGTTGACCTATAGTTTAGCGGCATAAGCCCCCCTCCCCCCAATTTATTTTTGAGTTTACTGACGTCACTTTCAAATTATGTGTAATAGGGACCTATTCTGTTGGTCGGACATCAACTGTGACTTGTTTTTTACTCCGTGGAAGAAAAACAATTGGCGGCAAACTACAACGGTTGCTGAACCGGTTTCCCTTCGTTTATTACCCAAAATGTTTCCCTAATTAGACTGAGGATATAATGACAAAAATGACACTTTTACAATTCTACCTTATTCATTCGAGGCTAACGTACTTTCAACGTGACTAGACTTTCAACAGCAAGTGTAGCCTTTATTCGGGATACAACAAAAACCAGCGCTGCAAAAGGAAAAATTTTTTAAGTTAAAGTAAATAGATCGAGTTGAAAATTTCTTCCTCAACTAATTCCTAATTTTGGATTTTTTGGAAAATAAACGATGGGAAACCAGCGGTTAGCACCCGAATTCTTTCCCTGTTTTTTATGACAAAATATACAAAATTTTAAATTAACCTTGCGCGGTGCGGCTATTTTTGTATGCGTTTACAGTTCGTGCAAGTGTAGCCCTTTATAACCTCGAACGGATACTGTAAAAGTATCATTTTTGTCATTAAATTACCACTCACTGGCACTAGTTTCAGCCAAATTCAAAAGTTCTCAGTCCTCAACTGATTCCTAATTTTAGATTTTCCCTAGTCTAAATGGGCCTAGATAAATTTGGTGAAAATAAACGAAGGGGATCCGGCAGTTAGCACCTCAAATCTTGCCGTATATCGTAATTTGTTGTAATGTAAGGAATCTGACAGATCGAACTGCATCATGAATGGATTGTATTACTTGATCTGATTTAGAGGTTTGAATATTGTGTGTGGACCGAAAACCCAATTACACATTACACAGGATAGCACGATCAGGCCATATTTTAGAACTGACTGTAAAATTTAGATTCTATAGAACAAAAGGCTAAACTCCAGAATACCTAGCCATTTTATGACTAGTCTGGTACCCTTGTAATTGACATCATTGTGAATGGGTAGCACCATAGAGCTAAAAATAATTTATTTTTAGCTCTATGGTAGCACTACATCACGGGCGTTTGATGTGCCGCAAGTTTGATGTTGTGGGCGAGCGGTCTAGTGCGCCGGACTCAGTTGGTTCTGTTAACTCAGAATGGGTTTCCCATGACACTTGTGTTCTTAGGCAAGGCACTTAACCTTAATTGCTCCGTCCTTCGGATGGGACGTAAAGCCGTAGGTCCCGTGTGACATTGCACGATATTTCTGGCAGTCTGCACCCCAATGGTGCTATTGGTTGTAAATAGTAATAATAGTCATCAGTTCTATCTTCAATGGGTTTCTTCGGGCTTACGAGCTATAGTGATTCAATTCACTTACGAAGAATCCTTGGTTTCAATACCAAAAAGTAATAATAATAATAAAGAATTATGGGTTGTAGGAGGTCTTTTTAATTTTCTAAATATTCATGAGAGAGTTATCGCTTGACCACAGGGTCGTCTGCCATGTCCTAACTAAAACCCTAACCCTCTAACCCTGCCTCTAACCCTAATTCTAACCCATAATGCTTTGTGGCACAGCAAACGCCCGTGATGTAGTGCTACTGCTAGGCTACCCATCGTAATAATACCGGATACGGTACAACTACATGTACAACTTACAACAAGTTATACAAGGTGTTTTCGAGTCCAAATTAAATGTTGTTGGCTCGAATATTTTCACTCAGTGAAGTTTGATACTCACTATCAGTGATTAGTGATACTAGGTCTAGGCTAGTACTAGGCCTACTACTACTAGTACTAGGGCCTAGTACTACTAGTACTAGTACTAGGGCCTAGTACTACTAGTACTAGTACTAGGGCCTAGTACTACTAGTACTAGTACTACTACCGTGCTAGGCCCCCTACTGATACTGCAGCTAGCGCCCCCGGTGTCGTGATACTTGTCCAAGGGTGGGGTGTGAAATTGAAAAACAGTTCAGTTTTACCTCAAAAGGGGTAACACTATAAAACACTAACACTCAGCAGTTGTAAAATATGACCTGGTCATTTCTAGGCCCTATTGCCTGGCATTCGAACCCGGATCTTCCATTTTCTGTCACATCCAGCGTCAAGAATTTCTTTCAAAGAGATTTAAACATTTTGATTTAATTTAATCACGTACCACTAGGGTGGAATTGGCGCCCTCTACCCCCAAATACTGTTGGATCATGCATCAGCGACGTGCGCGCGCGCTGCGCGTGCGGTATAGCGGCCGCCGCGCCGCGCCACTGCATGCAGCGCATGCGATCACGCGTGGACGGTTGGGTAACAACAGGTGCCAATTTCATAGCGCTGCTTCCGACGGCGGAATTCTGTGCTTACAGACGGCTGTCATGCACAAACCCTATGGCTCAAAACGCCCGTAAGCATAGAATCCATGCTAACGGGCTTTATGAAATTGGCCCCTGGACTGGTGCATTCGACGGAGCCGCAGATATACAACTGTTTATATATGCATTTCACTACAATTTCTGTATTTAATATAGGTTTAGCCTTTTGGACCTGTTTGATTCATAACTTGTTGCCCAGAATGTTTCATTTTAACGCCATTATGCATTTGATCTAGTCTTGAACAGCGCCCTCTCGATAATGATAACTTTCATTATCTTTTTGGGACAACAATTTTAAAATTTATAGACCGTATTTTTAGACTTTTTCATCACTGTGTACATTGCTGTGAAAATAACCTGGTCTGTCCAAACAGGGGTAACGTTTTGACTGGTCTGTCCAACCAGGGT
Source organism: Pteraster tesselatus (assembly GCA_032273685.1). Taxonomy (NCBI): domain Eukaryota; kingdom Metazoa; phylum Echinodermata; class Asteroidea; order Velatida; family Pterasteridae; genus Pteraster; species Pteraster tesselatus. The sequence goes on along the minus strand of JAVCKS010029186.1, from coordinate 2,905 downwards.
AACGTAGTGGACTGGTCTGTCCAAACATGGTAACGTTCAGACTGGTCTCTCTTTTATCAGTGCCTTGTACGTACTGCTGACCATGGAGGTATGCTCTGCTTTTTTTGCGGGGGGAGGGGGAGGGGGAGAGGGAGGGGGAGGGTGGGGGAACCTTATAAGTCCGAGAGTGAGTTGCCTTCCAACCTGATTGTTTATGTTAAGTTGTTTTTGTCCCAAAAGGCAAGTGTTTAAACTTAAAACTTATGGATGTAGTGTATTAATCAATTCTGCTGGGAATTTCAGTTGCAAAAGTGGAATAAGCTAATATTCTATCTAAGAGGCAGTGGTTCGAATCCGAGTGGTGGTTTATTATCTAGTACACTGAGTTTTATGTTTTAAAACAAACCAACACCCGGAGACTTTTATGTTGAGTTAAAAAATACTGAGTGCGAGATATATGGAACGCGGTAGCAGACATAATTTATATGGGTCGAGTTATACCAGCGCGACGTTGAAAACAATAAAATAAATGTGTGACGCTGAAATTTTTTTAATGTGTGACGTTCAAATTCACCGTCACCTATTTTTTTTCAACGTCGCACGTTCATTTTTTCACAGTCGCACATTTATTTTTTCACCTTTATATATTTTGTTAACTTGACGTTGTGTTGTACGTATACTGTATTTAAATTGTTCTAATTGTTTAACTTAAGTACACTCAGTCCAACAATGTACATTTTGTACATGTTTATATATTTATTTGTGCAGATTTTCGGTAGGTTTATCTGTCTGTTAAAGCGCTGTGATACCTTCTAGTAAGTGTAAGAGCGCTATATAAATGCCTTCATTATTATTATTATTATTTAGTTTTTCGCCTTCGCACATTTTATTTTTTTCATCGTCGCACATTAATATTTGTCCAAGTTGCTCATTTATTTCTTAGTGTTCAACGTCGCACATTATTTTTGTTGAACATTTATTTTACTGTTTTCAAAGTCGCAGCGTTATGCTTTCAACGTCGCGCTGGTAAAACTCGACCCATATAACTGCTACCGCGTTCCATAGCGAGAGGCCTAAAAGTGCGTGTTCTACAGAACCTGAGGAAATTTTATTCAGGATTGTCGTAGGAAAAATGGTTCGCGTCTGGTCTGTACCTCGTGATTAAGATAATTAATTACACGTGACGTTTGGACGCCTACTACGCGCGCGCAGCAGGTTATCGCGAGAGCTAGGTACTAAATAACAGTACTGCCCTAAACATGTACAGTATGTATATTTTACTGTACAAGTACATGTACATGCACATGTACATTTACCTGAAGTAGCTGTGAATGAGAACGGAATAACATTCGCAATTTGATCCTAGATATCCCATGGGATATTTATGTTCGCAAAACGCACATAATACGTCGCAGTTAAATAAAGACGTCGTGTGCGCGCGCCGCCAGCGGTGACCTACTGCGCCGCAAGCCCGCAACATATCGCCATATTGTTGTAGCTTGCATCGCGCATGCATGCTAGCTAGCTAGGCATCATCAAAATACAAAACAAAACAACAATTTAGTGCTAGCTGGATAAGCCTAGGCCGCGCGAACTAGCTAGCCAGCCAGCCAGCTATATAGCACCAGTGCAGTAGCACTAAAGTAGCAAACAAATAATACGACTACTCAACAGCCAAGCTAGCATTCTAAACGTTTAAATATCTCTTTGTTTTCGAGCAGCACAGTACTAGCTAGTGAGGTAGAGTGTCTGCACTATAGGTGAGAAAGGGGTGTTGTTCTGCCAACTGAAATCGGAGAAATGAACGTGGACGCGCACAAGCCCGTGGCTCCATTTGCTGAGCAAAATGGAGATATTTCAACCTATGATGACGGTGAGGAAGACACCAACAACAATCCTTCGGGTGACGGCATCAACATTGATTCCATCTCCGCACTCGAGGGCAGAATAACCCGAAAGGCTAAGCGAAGACTTCGTCGAAGCCCATCTAAGGAGACTGTTCCAGCAGTACATACAGTTGTAAATGGAACTGTAACGACTCCACAGAAGGAAAAGAACCTGCGAAAGTCTCGCAGTGGCCGGGGTCGTGGTTTGCCCAAAAAGGGTAAGCATTATTTATTATTACTAATACTAGTCCTGGAACTGGCAAAGTGTTATCACTTCGAGGTTCAACTGTGTCCGTTGTGGTTGCATTGATAGTGATAGTGATACTGTGATAGTGATTTCACTAATTCCCAAATCCGTGTAGTCATACAGGGGCATATATAAACTTTTACCCACAAGAATGTAGGCCTACATGCAGTTTATTTTTAAGTTCAGCAAAACCACCACTGTTGATATTGTAAACGTCATTTTCTTTTGCATTTTACACATGATAATGACATCAATTTTAATCTTGCTTACATCAACAGTTTTTGTTAACATACACAAAATACTCACTGAACTAACACTTGCTGTGAATCACTTTTGGAAAAATGTATTTATTGGTTACTGCATCACATGATTTTGACAAGGTCAAATGCCACACAGCATAAAGAACATGAATGTATTGCTTGTCCCATCTTACAAACATACAAAATGTATAGAACAAAACATTAAATTATTAAATCATAATTAGGAATGCTTTCTTGACTCTGCTGAATGCCGTACACAACAATGGTTAAATAACCCTTTAAAGTGATGCCATTTCCTTTTTTCATGAGTGTATTTATTATTTCATGATTCAAATCTACACAAACAGTTTTATATATACAAATATAAAAGACTTTTCTACAATTTTAAGAATGATCACTCTTTTAAAGGGTGTCTGTACTTCTGGTTTTTGGTCATAGAATAAATCCCTACTCACCGTGAATAAAGATGTATAATACAATTTACCTGTAGAAGTTTCAGCCTCATTAGTCGTCAGGTTTTTCAGAAAAACGTG
>JAVCKS010029142.1:0-12554 GCA_032273685.1 Pteraster tesselatus | reverse complement strand
AGGGCAGGGGAGGGGGAGGGCAGGGGAGGGGGGAGGGCAGGGGAGGGGGGAGGGCAGGGGAAGGGGGAGGGCAGGGGAAGGGGGAGGGCAGGGGAAGGGGGAGGGCAGGGGAAGGGAGAGGGCAGGGGAAGGGAAGGGAGGGGAGTAATTTTGAAGCCTCTCGTCCCTATAGCAGACGGAAATGCTGTGACAGCTAGAGTACCTGTCTGAACATGTAGCTGGCGAGTAGTTCGTCCAGAATGGGCTGTCGATCGATGAACTCGAAGAGATCGATTCCAGAGCCGTGCTTCTCCATGATCATCTGAAAGAAGTCTTCGTTCTCGCTGAAGTCCGTCACCTATGCATCAATGCAAAAACAGAAATTGTCCATCAAGATCATTTTTCTTTAAAAACCTGCAAGTTTTGTTTTCCACTTCGTTTAAATGGGTTCTTGTGGAGTTATTATTTTGTTATTACTTGATATCTGTATTGTAAAGTACAGATTTTATTCTGATAATTTATAACAAATTACATCTTTCCCCTGTGTTCTGCTTATGTTGGAATCCTCCTATACCCTCTCTTTTGGCTGTTCACAGCCCCACCCTCCCATTCTCCCATCCTCCCTTGGTTAAACTGAACACAGCTACACCCTTCCATCCTCCCATCCTCCCACCCTTCCATCCTCCCACCCTTCCATCCTCCCACCCTTCCATCCTCCCACCCTCCCATCCTCCCATCCTCCCACCCTCCCACCCCTTCTTGGTTAAATGCGGACCTTGACAATGTTTGGATGTGAGAATCTCCGTAGAAGAGCAATCTCCAGGGGGACCCGTCCAAACTCAGCGTCTTCTAACCAATTCTCCTTCAGAATCTTCTTCTTGCGAATGAACTTGACAATCACCTGATGGGGAAAGCGCGGGAGGAAATAAAACCACGTCTGAGCCAAGATCACCGACGTCGCACTGTTGCAGAAGTGAAATTATGTTGAAAATGATTGTTATTACCTATTTTGTTTATTTTGTTTATTTATCATCTTTACTTTGGGATTTTATTCACACAATTTGTCACCCTGTATTGACCACAACCGGAATATTTTGATTGACCAATAACTTAATATTTTTGTTTGAGCAGGTCTACTGATGAAATGATCACATTTCGAAAACATTGCAACTAACAACGTCGCTGAAGCAGTGAAATGAATGATTTATCCAGTATCGAGAATGCCGCAGCCCGGCGGTTGGGGATCGCTGCACTACATCGAATCCAACCAGGCCCAAACGAACAGCGCCCCCTAACGGCTGTTTACCAGGGTATCGTCATGCTTTCTGGTGGCCATCTTAACGAACCCAAAGGCCCCCTTGCCGATGGACTGCAGCGTGGTGTACTTCTCTTCGTAGGCCCCCCGGCCCAGGCTGCCGTCTTCCTCATCCTCTGCGCAGGATGACACGTCGTTTGACTTTCCCTTTCCCAATACCTGATTTGGCCAAGAGAGATGGGAGAAAGAAAAGTACGGGTTATTACACTAATAAACAATGGAGGAAGTGCCCACAATGAACGATGTACGCGGTTGTCTCTTAACCCTTTCCTTACTGAATTTTGTCAAGAATAAGGCTAGTGTGAACCAGCTATTTGTGTACAATGCAAGCAACATTGGCTGGTATCCATGCCTTTTCTTTTTGTCGAGTATACTCGCCAATGGTTGTGAAAGGGTTAACACTGTATCACGACTTTCTCTTAATCCTTTCAATACCATTGGCAACTAAAGTCGACAAAAAGAATATGCATGGATACCAGTCAATGTTGCTTGCTTTGTACACAAATAGCTGGTTCCCACTAGCCTATTCTTGAAACAATTTAGTAATGAAAGGGTTAATATGATATTATTCCAAACCCCCAATCCTGCTAATACCAAAACCTAATCTTATACTACTAATCCAAACCCTGAATTTACTCATGTTCCAAAGGTGATCCTACTACTAATCCAATTAACTAATTCAAATCCTCAGGTCCTAAGCCCAACTCTGATCCTACGAAATCCCAACCCTGTTCTCTACTATTAATCTCTTGACACTGATCCCTCCACGTACCTCGGACAGATTAGCAACCGCGTTGACTGTACTGCTGAAGCTGGAGGCGAGAGTGAGGTTGGACGTACACCGCCCTCCTTCCCCGGGATCCGACGGATCGCGCGATATCCACATGCAATACAAATTGGCGCCATCTTCTATCTGGACGCACTTGATCTGGAAGATGATCCCTGGAAAAAAAATATTCCGCCAATAAACTGTTTACCTTGAGAGTGTTTCATTTAATTTTTTTTGGACAGTGTTTCACTCACATTCACTTTTTCAGCCCATACACTGATCCTTTTCAAGTTTATTAAAACCAGATTACTACATCCCTCCCACTTCAAAATTGTTGACAACATCTAATTAGGTTTCCTCCGGTTTAGACATTTCAATAATTGTACGACATCACGCACTTTACTTGGTGGAAGGTCACGTTAATATTAATAATAATAAAATAACAAATTAATTTATATAGAGGGAAATTCTATAGCATGTTCAAATGCGCTGAACATTATTATATAAAGTCACAAATTTAACAGTTATTATACAATAATAAAACATAACACTACCGATAAGAAACATGGACAAACAGAAAAGTACTAAAAAAGTACTAATAATAATAAAAAATGCTAAAATACTTAAATAATAACAAGCTGGAAAGGCTGAGGGAGTGGGGGCCCAACTCACCGAGGTACGAGCCGTCCCTGTGCCTGCACTGACCCATGAAGCTACCCTCTGGTATCGGGGCCACAGACACCCCGGACATCTGCCTCGTCATTTTCCCTGACGGCGTCGACGTCCCCCGATTCAGGACCCTGTCGAGACTCTCCTGGTATGGAAGGCGCGACAGCGCGCCGTCCACCGTGTTGCTATTGTTAAGGTTAGCGATGCGCATCGGTGTGTCAACGTCATCGTCTTCGTTGGTCTCGGCTAACGCCCACGCTTCCTTCGGGGCCGCCGACCGAATCTCCGACGGACCATCGTCGAAGCTGACGCTCTTCTCGAACGACCGAGCCGGGTTCGGCTTCCCGTAGGCGAATCTCTCTTCCGAGGCCACCACTTCTTTCACCGTCCTGGCTGTCAGGACCTCTTGGTCGTCGTCGCTGTCGCAGTCGTAGTTCGAGATCCGCAGCTCGGAGTCCATCGTGGAATCATCTATCAGCGAGATTGACTCCTTAGAGGAATCCTCGTCGAGTTTGGGTTCTCTTTGGACGTCGATAGACGAGAGATCGATCGCTGGAGTTTGAAGTTTGACGTTTTCCAACAGATCCTCGTCCAAATCAAGGTGTCCTCCCTCTACGTCACCCGACGAGCCATCGTCTGCTCGAGTCCGCCGAAGTTCGACCTGGGAGCCCACTCCCCCCGATTCTCCCTCCGAAACCTCATTTTCATTATTGCGCACTTCATCTTCCTCCCGGCTCCCGACCTCGGCCCCCCAGCACTTCAACTTGGCCGTCTCCCCGAGCAGAGCATGCTCTCTCAGCTTCTGGGCCGTCAGACTGCAGATCTTCTGCGTGGCGAGGTTGGCGGCGCCGGCGGCGGCCTGCCGTTTACAGACGAGCTCCTCGGGGATACTCTCCCCGGTGACGAGCTCATCGCTGATGCTGCCGCGCTCCGATGACTCAAACCCCAGCGAGGAGATGTCGCTGAGACCGTCCGGAGTGCCGCTCACGTTCACCTCCATGCTTGTCTGGCTGCCACCGGGGGGTGACACACCCAGGAACCTGTGGGGACTAACACACATACATTCATTAGTACTCTCGAAAGGGATCATCGTGTTCTAGCTTTCCTGTTGCTTTCAGCACAAGAAGTTGTTTTTTGGGGGCAAGACACTTTGCCGATAAGTGCCCCTTTCTCTACTCGCGTGTATAAATGGTCAACCTTTGACCTACCTAAGGTTGTTGTCGTCTTCTGGCTCCCACTCCTCCACCATTGCAGGCATAGACTCCAAAAGCTCATTGGTGCACACGCTGTCCGAGGTCTGACCTATGTCGGTTCCGTCTAGTATCCTGTCTGCCTCGTGGATCAGATCTGTTGTCGACGGCCTGAGGGGGTAGAGCAAGACAATAGTCAAGACAATAGTCAATAGTCAATAGCCAAGGGGAAGCCAGGGGATTCCAGTTTTACACCGGTCAAATAATGCTTGGGTTCAGTTTGTAATCTGTAAAGCTAAAATAAGGGCGATGGCTTAGTGAAATATTAGTCACTGACTACACAGGCCCATCTGACTCAACACGCAAGCCCATCTGACTCTACACACAGGCCCATCTGACTCTACACACAGGTTATTCTTTGCTTGTACCTGTCTAAAACAAGATCCGGCAGTACGAGCCCACTCCTCCTGTCACATGACGTTAACCCTGCATCCGATTGGTCACTTCTGCTGTCACATGACCTCTTTTCCACATCCGACTGGTTGCTGGCCAAAAACGAAAGTTGATTACTCCTCAACTCGGCCGCCAAGGGATTGTATGCGGTCGACTGGAGAGAACTGGGGTCTGGGGCAGGGAGAAATCCACAAAAGGAAAATAACAAAAAAGTTAACCAGATCACGCAAACATCCTGGAAGAAAATTGCCTGGGTGTTGCCTTGTCCTGTTGCGGCCCTTACCTAGTGAGAATTGCCTCGATACTTTGTCCTGTTGGTGAATGTCCGGCCGTGCCAGAGGTTCGGAGGACGGCCTGCTTGGGTAAGGGATGAATTCATCATCATCATCGTCAAACGGCGGCAGCGGTAACGATTCATCATCAACTAGGTCAACGTGCTCGTGAAACTCGGGAATTAGAAAGGTTATGTGCTGCCAAAGAAAATAAATTAAAAAAAAGATTTGTTTTATTTTAAGTAAGTCACGCATAGGTCAAGGTCGGTAAACAATAAAATAAAACAGTTTTGTTCTTTATTTTTTTATCTTACCTCTCCAACCAGTTCCTGTTGCGAGTAGCCAGACAGCATGAGCGAGAAGTTGCTATTGATGCTGTGTATCGTGCCGTCAGCTTTGAAGGAGACCATGCCACTGATATTAGCGAAGACCCACATGCTAACGTGGTAGACGACCCCAACCGAGGGGCACTGATCTGGAACGCAAGCATTCAGAAGCATCAACGAGAACACACCTTGTCGTTGACATTATCAAAGACTCACCTGCTAACTTCAATATGGGGTTAGCCATCAGGTCAGCATAGTTAAATATCAGAATTGCTAAGGGTCAACCTGTGATGGACTAGCATCACATCCAGGGCTACAGGAAGACTTACTAGCTTGATTGGTGGAGCTGTCTTGCCGTTGGCAGCCGTCTGGCCTAGGCTGCTCCCCCGTCTCAGCTGGTGTCGTCGCTTCGTCGCCGTCGGATACAGCTGCCTCCTCCTCCTGAATGGGAGGATGGCTCTGGCTCTTGATCAGGAGGCTCATGGGGAAGTTACTACCATCCCTGGTCCGACCCGTCACACGCTGCTTCTTCACGTCCTAGAAGACCAGGAAATATATACCCATTGTAGATAAGGATCTCGATGCAGGTGCAGGTAGGGGGTGCTATTCGGAAACCAGTCAACTTGTCTCCTGGATAAACTCGCCCACTACAAACTCACCTACCGGCAAGCTCTCACAAAACAACTGATTTATTTATTTATTAATATTTTTCAAGAGGTGGTTGATATACAGTAATGGCGTAATACTAATTGCTAACGATGATTGAAAGATGCATGTGTATTTATTTATTTAGAGAACGCAAAGTCCCAGAGCGTTCGGCTTGAGAGCTTTGAGTAGGATTACTTGAGTTGGGTCTCAGGTGGAATTAATAGTCTGCTGGTTGACACAGGTCTTAACCCACCACTATACGGTCTGTGGGTATGTATGAGAGAACCCCAGAAACTGGGGGGAAACCAATGAAGTCAGGACAGGGATGTGAACCCAGGGCCTACGGCTGTGACAAAGGAACGGCCGCACCACCTAACCCCTTCGATGGAATACACATGAGAAGGCCTTACCTTGGGAAGCTTGGCACTAGAGGGCGGCAGATGAATGGAGGGAATCAACTGCTTGATAGGCAGACCAATCACATCGGTGTTTGCCGTGAAACCATAGAGATATGCAAATTGGTGATCGGCCTCGACAATGTGACCCTGAAACATTAAAATGTAATTATTTAATTTCTATACCAGTCATATTTTATGAAAAATTAGATTTTATTATATATATATATATGTTATACTTTGCTATCGAATGAGAATTTGGCCGAGCTCCTTTCCACGGGCTCCATGACGACCAGACATCGTGGATTTTCACTGGATGTCAGTTTCTTCATCCACAGCGACACGGGAATGACAAGTCCGTTGGCGTCTACAGCATCAAACTAGAGAAAGGGAACAAAAGGTATTGTTCACATTAAAGCAATATTTAGTGGAGCTTTGGGCTCTCTTTCGTGGAGGGACTACCTTTAGTGGAGGGGCTCTGTTTAGTGGAGGGGCTCTGTTTAGTAGAGAGGCTCTCTTTTTGTAATAGTGGAGGGGCTCTCTTTAGTGGATGAGCTCTCTCTTTTAATAGTGGAGGGGCCCTCTTTAGTGGATGAACTCTCGTTTTTTAATAGTGGAGGGGCTCTCTTTAGTGGATGAGCTCTCTTTGTTTAATAGTGGAGGGGCTCTCTTTAGTGGATGAACTCTCATTTGTTAATAGTGGAGGGGCTCTCTTTAGTGGATGAGCTCTCTTTTTTTAATAGTGGAGGGGCTCTCTTTAGTAGTGGATCGACGATATGTTACGGCTCCTAAACTCACCACTTTGCCAGACACCATGACCACTTTTCCGGTCGTCTCCAGGTGCTGCTCCTCCAGCACCCCCGGCTGTTTCTGGTGATTGACGGACAGCAAGTTGGACATCTTCATGCCGACGAGTTCCTCAGTGCTGAAGCAGAATAGTTCGCAGGCCATCTCATTGGCTACCAGGATCTAAAAAAAACAAATTCAAAAAACAGAATTCAAAAACAGAGTTAGCAAATGCTGACTTTGACTCCTTTTTTCTAAACTGAATCAAAGAATATCCATGGCCTGTGATTGGTCTACATTAATGCTGTTCAATATTTTTTTTGTTTTTAACCGTACACCTGGACCTGATCTAGAGAGTCAGTCTTGTACACGGATTTACCTGAATCCGTTGATTCTTTCCGGTAATATGATACAGACCCTTGCGGCAAGCTATAACCGTATCAACCACCACCTCTCCAAGGAAACCACAGAGACCCTAGGGGTAAGCTATAACTGTAACAACCACGCTCTCTCAAATGATCCAAATAAATAAATACTTACTTTCGTGGTTTTGGCTTCCACCGTCAGTATGGCTTTATTGGGGTTGCGTACAGTCATCGGGATGGAGGCCCCCATTTGACCGCCTCCCACAAAGTTGTAGAAGGACCAGGACTGGCCCAGGGACATGCTGAGCTGTGGGGCAGGGGCAGGGGCCGGGGCAAAGCTGCCCTTGGAGAGGACGGGGGAGAAGCTGAACGAATCGAGGCCATCACCTGAAAAGGTGTAGATATTTATTTATTTATTCACCACATCCAACAGCGGAGGGACCACCAATTACGGGAATGAGATCATTTGATGACTATTTACAGCCAATAGCACAATTGGGGTACAGACTGCCAGAAATATCGGGGCATGCCCCTTCTCTTTCACGATAAGTATTCTGGGTTCTTTAACGTGCATGTCACAAGGGACCTATGGCTCCACATCCCATCTGAAGGATGGAGCAAGTATAGTTAAGTGCCTTGCCCAAGGACACAAGTGTCACAACCAGTATTCGAACCCAGTACCCCCAGACACTGCAGTCCAGTGCACTAGAGAAAGAGATTTAATACACGAAGAAAAATTATAATTACGAAAAAACAGACCTTAAAAAAAGAGAGATGAGAACGCTCCTTATAGTAATCACTCTAGTCTTTGACAAAGACTAGTCACGTGGGCGTAGTTAATTCCAAATCACCCATTCATTAAACTTGACAGTGCAACCAAAAACCTTGCTTGCGAGATGACTCGTACAAGTACCACGGGGGAACAATGCCTGCTGGCTACTCTTCAAGACCCCTTAGAAGTTTGACGCCAAGGATTCATTCGGGCAGAATAACCACATTTTGTATTTCTAATTTGCCAGAATTCAACAATGTTTATAGACAAACATTTTACAGTACATAAGCCTGGAAGCCGGAGGGCATGTTTATTATAGCTCAGCATTCGTTGTAGCAGTGTTTATTTTAGTGGTATTCTACTTTATCCCAAATACAGATGTGATCGCATCATGATATCACAACAGCCAACAAGAATACGTGCCCAACTGTGGGCTTGATTTTGAAAAGATGTGCATAGTGCAAAATCTAGCATATGTTTAGGTAATGGATTTGGCCAGGTTTTCATGAGGTTTTAACGGTAAAGTGTCTTAATACCGGTGAAGTGCTTGAGAGAACAAGTAGGCTCCTTGCGTGGTTTGTCTTCGTCGCTGAGGCTACATGAGGCAAACGACGGTAGCCTGCTGAGACCCAGGGAGGCATTGAGGGACTGGCTTAGACCAACCTGGGCAGCTCGCTCTCTGCAAAACAACAAAAACAGCAGCAAGTTTGGAAATAAATATTGGGCACAGAGGCAATGACCAGGGGTAGCAATGTAACGTCCAGGGACAGTGAGGCAATGGCCAGGGGAGACTGAAGCAATTGGCCGGGGAAGACCGAGGCACTGGCCCTGGTCCCTGCCTCCACTGGTCAACGAGGCAATGTCCAATGGGAAACCGAGGCAATGATCAGGGGAGACCGAGGCAATGATCAGGGAAGATCGTGGCAATGAGGTAATTGCCTTGGATGCCCTAATTGTGAATGAATATCCCACACAGAGTATTTAAATATACAATACATTGTAACATCCGCACAAACAAAATAGGGAATGTGTTTCACACAAGTCAGACCCAGTGAGATGGGGGAAAATTGGCACTCTTGACATAATTTGGCCCCTAAGGGAAAACTAATTGCAGAACGCTGATGTACGTGTATATATTTTCATCTTATTTCTAAACACTCTTCCCAATGATTTCAAAATGGGGCAGTGTGTCCCTTCAAACTGGAAGACATCTTTCCCTAAGGTCACCCTAAGGTCACCCTAAGGTCACCTAATGGCAATACCTTGGTCCGGTCCGTATCCTGTCCAGCGGTGATGGATACGACGGCGTACCAAACTGGTCGCCCAGTCTCATCCCACCGCCAAAGGATTTGGATAGGTGCTTGCTTCCCCATGGCAACCGACCCTGGACACAGAAACAAATAGGAGCAAATTACAATACACAGTGCGCCCTCAAGAGGCAGCTTTTAACAACCTCAATTTTGGCATTCAGTTGACACTAGATCATCGGCTAGCCAAGTAAATAAAAAAAAAATCTATTCGTCGGAAGGTAAAATTACTAGACTCAGTCCAGAAGTCCAGTGGCTATATCCATGTCTTGAGACTGCTAGACTAGTTGTACCAAATTATCAATTCAACGTTTAACATGATTTCTCACGGTGGAGCCGGTGTGAAAGTGGACAGCACATCTTTAAACAGTACCCACTGTATAGAAGAAATAGCTGGTCCCCACTAGCCCAACTTCCAGGCCCGGATTAACACCTTCGTAGGCCCTGATGGGTACCGGGAGACTTGTAGGCCCTTGAAAAAAAACCACGGATTGGAGAACTACGAATTTCAATTTTCGGCATGTACAGTACACATTGTCCAGCATTTTTAGGCTCCAATTATTGATGTGGGCCCCAAGTTTTCGTAGGCTGCCTATCGTGCCTAATGCGAGCCAGCCAACTCCTTCAAACAATTTGGTAACCACAGATTTAAACTTGAGATTATAAATATAAATATGCTTGCTCATGTACTAGGCATGTTGCTTAAGTCTTATTTCAAGTGCTGATTACTGTATTAACAAAGGACAAGCTAAGCAAATGACAATATCTGAAGATGACGCCAGTAGAAGACCCCCCATCCCGTCCATTAGGGTACCACACACAGCCAAAGGAGCAGCCAGTCCCGAGTGGGTTCGTGCAGAATGCCAAATGGAAACACTTAAGCCTCTCAGCGGTGCAACAGCTTCATGTACATGTATAACACCTTTCACATTATAAACTGACGAGGGAAGATTTTATATATCTATCGCAAATTTTCTTCTGTTGACAAGTTTCTGTTGATGTGGAATGATGACCACTTGAAACGTTCTGACAAGACTGTCTCTGAGAAAAGCTGAGTGATGTATATGTACAGTACAGCAGGTGTGAACAATTAGTGCCCAGAGGAGACTGGTGCAAAGAGTCTATCAGTACAGCATTAGTAATTAACTATCTTGTTTCAATTTGACTGCAGCTTCACAGCAACCGAGCAAGCGAGTGAGGGAGCACTGAAGTGAGCAAGGCAGCAGGCTAGGGAGGCAGGGAGGGAAGCAGGCAGACAGGGAGGCAGACAGGGAGGCAGGCAGGGAGGCAGGGAGGGAAGCAGGCAGGCAAACAGGCAGGCAAGCAGACAAGCAAGCAGGCAAGCAAGCAGGCAGGCAGGCGGGCAGACATGCAAGCAGGCAGGCAAACAAGCAAGCAGACAAGCAAGCAGGCAAACAGGCAAGCAGGCAAACAGGCAGGCAGGCAGCCAGGCAACTACCGGTATATACTCACATTAAGCGCTAAATATAACGCTGTGGAAACACTCATAGCATCAGCTGAAAATGAACTGCAGTGTACTCTAGGCACATGTACATGTAGTTCCGCTATTCACACTAATTTTGGGGGAAAATGTGTGCATTCACACGCATCCTAGTTGACAAAGCATGTATCCATACATTGTTTATTTTATCATCAACAGAATAAAGAACACTGTTCTAGTACACTTTGGAGGGGCCAAGGTCTCGGGTAAATATTAGACTTTGACTAATTTTAGAGTCTATAATAAAAAGTTTTAATTTAAGTTTTCAAGAGCCGTGAAAATTTGATCAGTAGAAGCAGAGTTTCAATAAGAAAACACCTTTAAAAAAAGTTCCTTTTAAAATAATTTTTTAAACAGGGTTTTAAGAAATTTGGGACAATATAACTTCTACATCTACAAAGGTTAAACTTTATTTTCGACTTTTACAAGTACAAGTACATGTACATGTACATGTACAGTGGTACACTTACTGAATTTTTGTTATTTATTGTAAGTGGCGACGGCGACAAATCTAATTGAATGACTGGTATTCTGTAACAGTCCAATGAGTGTCATGGTTGACTGACACCGACTATTTCAGGAAAGTTATTTCTGTGAAGGTCACTAGTGACGTCATTAAAACACATTGTGTGGCAGTTCATTATTCAATTGTTCCGAATGAGTATTTCTTTCCTAATCATTGAATGTTCTAATCGGTCGAAACGTGCTGACACTGGAATATTGTACACGCGTGTACTCTGAAAGCCCTAACCACAATTTACGACACAAACAAAGGCAAAAACACAACAGCTGACAACAAAATTACATATGTGCAAATTTGCCTAGCAACAGTTGCCCAGCAACCACTGTGTACATACACATACTGTACTTCATTTCATTGTTTCATTCTATATGTCTATTGAAATATGTTTCTTGTTAAAAAAAAGACGAAACAGGAAAAGACTTCTGGTGAACATATCCCCCCTGCCCCCCTCCCACTCTCACTCCCCCAGTGTTGTCGCTATCGCTATGCAAACGGACTATCGCTGACAACATGGATGATAATCAAGGCAGTTGCATTCACTGTCTCGGCTCAGAATACAGAATTACTTCCACGATGTGTTTACGAGGCATTGTGAAAAGTTCCGCATTACTTATACATGTCCTCAAACATTTTACAGTACTTATAATACAATTTCAGCATACCCTGCGTGATAACCAAGATGGAAGGCGCGACAAAATCCCACAAAGCAAACCCAGTACGCCCCCACCCCCCCACTCTCTCGACTCAAAGAGTATAATACATGTACACACAAAATATTGCATAATGTAGTTATGAATAGCAATGGTTGCCTAGCAACCGTTCAGATTATCAGGGGGTCATATTATCAAGATTCCATATTATTAAAGGCTAGCGGGGAAAGGAGAAACACTAATCAGAGGGTAAATTATTTAGAGGACATTTGGAGTTGTCGTTGCTGTTGCAGGGAAAGGGAGAGAGTCATCAGGGGAGCACGTGAAAGAATTGTAGAAAACCTTGCGATTACACTCACCACTAAAACCGTTCGGTAGGCTTACAATACATGTACCCTTGTGGCATGGCCTAAAAACCTGTATCAAACACGGCTCTCTTAAAGCATACATTGAATAAATTAATAATTGCCCTGCTTTTATTGCATACATTATAATTTATCTACATGTACATGTACATCTATGCAGAGATGAATCAATATACTATTACGTTGCTAGTACTAGTACGATATGTACATGTACAATGGAGCGCTTAGAGAAAAATGATACCCCGGTATCACAAGTGGATGGAGGAGGG